>OZ007575.1:25869751-25877251 GCA_963931925.1 Onchidella celtica | reverse complement strand
TCTTCTTAAACTCCTGCAATCTCCTTATAATTCAAGCCATGTGGAGCAAGGTTCAGCATTTCGGAGTGTCAAATTACTTTTGAAAGAAAAATAAATTATGTAGGGAATGGTTGGCCTTTGACACTAACAGTAAACACGCAGGAAATTGTGTTTGAACGGTTTATCTGATCTGGTACATTATAATTGACGTAGAGAGGGTCAAAGGTGCACGGTGCCATTTCCCAGAAGGGCAAAACATTTGTGATGCATAAAAGCTGATAAGGGATGGTTCATTAAGTATTTAGAAGCTGGGGAGGTAAAGGAGTGCAGGGTGCTTGTTCCTAGCATTATCAAAAGGGGTGGGGGGGGGGATTGTGAACGGTAATGGATCATAAAGTTTGCGTTTGCCGTTTTCGTGGAATAAAATAAATTCATGTGTCTGATAAAACAAACAAATACACCAAGTCTCCAAGTTTTAGAAGATCCATTCTGATGGCCTAAAGCTCCTAGGGGGGGGGGGATAGTGTTAAGGTCAAACTTATAAAAAGCTAAATATAGTGGAAAGTAGGGAGGGGAGGCGGAAGGGAGTTTAAAAACCAACTTAAAACGTAGCGTATGTACTTTATGGGTAGCCCCTGACCTGTTCCTTTGCGACTGACGCAGAGAGTGTCAGAATTGCATGATACCACATGTTTTCTCAGGAAGGGGAAAACGATTTTGTAACATGCGCGAGAACGTGTTAAAAAACAACGTGCTGACGCATGCAATGTTGTCTTACTCGGTTTAACCATTATTTCAACTTTGCATAAAGATTTCGGACACGATAAAACATTACCTTATCAGCAACATCTCTGCATTATAATTAGTGATAGTATAAATTACATTGAGAAAAGAGAACCAGACAACTCGTACCCAGAGCAGAGACCCTCACCAAACATCTCAGCACACAAGAGCGTAGAGACGACGTAGGCCAACTGAGCTGGAAGCAGTTAACTGTTGGGACTTTCTGTGAGATACAATTTTAACGTTCCGGATTCCATAATGGATAGATAGATGTTGTTTACTGTGTGGTGTGTCCTCAACTTTGGATTCCTGAACCCTACAGGTCAGTTTCTGTTTAAACATCAGACTAGGCCAGTGCACGGATGATTCGATTTCGGTAGTGAGTTTGAATTTAGACTTTTTGGTGCGACAGCAGGATAACGGCCACTTTGTGCCTTTCAGGTTATTTTTGAATATTTTATTTATGTTTGTCATTCAGAGTTTCATCTTTTTAAATTTCACAGATAGAACTGTATAATTCCCTATGAATTTAACACATTGATAAGTTCTCAAACGTTCTTTTGTATAGATCTGAAAAGAATTTCTTAAATGTGCATAAATTTAAATAAAGTTGGACATTTAAAATGATAGTAAATACTTCGAGCATCTGTTGCAGCGTCAGTTGCTAAGATTTCTAGTCAGCATACCTCCCTCCGCCCCTCCAAAAACAACCCCAGTACATGACGGATGAGCACGGGCATTTGGTATGATGAGCCAAAAAAAAAAACAAGAACGGAAACTCTTGGGAGAAGGGAACATGATTGTGGCCCTTGGAATGCCGAGAAAGGGAGAAATAAAATTCAAAAGTTCATAGAAACGCAAGTTCTGTGATGGCAGGTGAGACACACAAGTTCGTCAGTTTTCGTGATTTCGGATGTCAAAAGATGTTAGCTGACATTACAGTACCTGGCGCTCAACTGCTTGGAATTTCAATAATGTAACTTTCAGCAATCTCAGGTACTCCTTACCTTGTTTTTTTGTCAGGTGTACATTTTCCGTATCAAAACATCATAATTATTGTTTTCTGGTAAAATACCTGAAATCGCTGTCGCTGGGGAGGGGGGGGGGGCGTAATCTGAATACAAAGCCAAATAGAGAAAACACTAAGTTGAGTTCACTATTCAGCTATAGTTTAGTGTATGGAATACTAAAGTCCTTTTACAAGAGACAGTAAATTCGGCTTTTCAAATATGAAGATTAGAATACGATATTCGACTTTTCAAAAAAAAGAGATGAGAAAAAAAAAAATATCTATTTTTTAAATAATGAAGATGAGCAATGGATATTCGTCATTTTGAATATGAAGATAAAAATTGGATATTCGGCTTTATAAATATGAGGATCAGAAACGGAAATTCTAACTTTTAAATACGAAGATTAGAAATGGATATTTGGCTTTATAAATATGAAGATCAGAAACGGAAATTCTAACTTTTAAATACGAAGATTAGAAATGGATATTCGGCTTTTAGAGATTAAGATCAGAAATCGATAATCGGATTTTTAAATTTGAAAATCAGAAATTTATTATGCAGCTTTTTAAATATTCCCCTAAAAAAAAAATATTCGGATTTTTAAATATTATGATTATCAATCATGGATTATCGGACTTTTAAATATGAAGAGGAAAAACAGATATTCTGTATTTTAAATATGGTGATCAGAAAGGAATTTCGGCTTTTCAAATTGACTGCATTTTTTAATGCACATGTCGTGATCTTAGTTATGGTTTGTGTTATCCCTTTTTCCTGGAAACAAACAACAACTGGATATTATTTAGTGCGTGGAAGAAGAGTCACAAGTGAACACTTTGACAGTTGTTAAAATGCGATGAGACACGTTTGGAGCTGTTTTCATAGTTCCCTTTTATTCTAACTCCTTATCATAATACACTAAAGGCGGAGATCCTAATGTCGAATTTCCCATTTGCGCAAAAAGTGGAGCTGCTACAAATAAGAACTAAGATGGCGATATGTGAGACAAATCTCCTTCACCAAACATTAACTATATTCTATTCTGTTGTATTCTATTATTTCCACAGATTCTGAAGTACAGCTACTGGTTTCCCCAGACAATATTGAGATAGAACTTACCAGATCACTTGAGGTCAACTGTACCTTCTCCCCCACAAGTCCTACTAACATATCTTACCTGGTCTCTCTCGTTGTCTCCAAAAGCGATGACTACAAGAACGCCACACCAGTCTTTCAGGAACTGGCTTCTATTCATGAATTCGTTCCTGACCAGGTGAATTCATTTCCGCAGTTGAGGGCATCCGTATCAGGGCTGATCAATATCGGCCATAAGTCTTATCTCAGCCTCCAGTGGGAGTATCCCAACCTTTCTGTGGCAGGGATCTATCTTTGTAAAGCTGTAGGGGTAGACGAATTGGGTCATTGTGTTGAGGAAGAGCATACAAAACAAGTGACCGCTTCCAAACCAGGCCTTGACCAAGTGATTGAAGTTATCAAACTGCAACAGAAGCAGATGGATAATATGATGGGGGTTCTGTCCGGTTTAAACATTAGTCTGAACAATGACGTCAGTACACTCAGCAATGAAGTGAAAGATTTGAACAAAACCCAAGACATATTCTCGACGACGCTGACAAAGTTCTACATCAAATCCTCTAACCACCAAGGTAGATATTATCTACTTTCCAAGGAAGAGCCTGATACGAACCGCGAGGCTCAAGCTTCATGTCTCTTTCAGGGCGGCTACTTGGCTGAGATTAATGACGTCAATGAAAACAATTTTATTAAGACTTTTCTCAGATCATCAGCTCCTAGCAGATTAGAATACGTGGTAGTTGGAGCAACAGAGGTAGAACATCCGGGTACATGGGTATTCAGCCATAGTCACCAGGTGGTGAATTACACCGACTGGGCTGCGAATAAACCCACTACCGATAGTTATACATGCATGGTCTTAAGCAGCGGTGCCGATTGGTCCATGGATGATTACTACTGTTCCTATTCTGATGATTACTCAGTCTCTTTTCTGTGTGAGATCCCGATAGTTTGAGGTCAATGAAAAGAATTCCAGCCACTATCCCTACCTAAGTCAGACGTATATTTCCATTGGACTTCCCCACGATTGGTAGGATTACCGTAGGGTCATATTCGGTCATAGTCGGTGCCATGTCGTAACTACCTAATCTACGTAGAAACGATGTCACCCCTTCGACAAAAAGCAAACTAGACTTCAATACGTCGGATTTGCGTAGGTTTGCTTGCTGGAATAGTAATGAATGATGATTACTCCATGAGATTTGACCAGTTATATTTTGTTGTATATTGTATTAAATTGTTTAAATTGCTATAGACATGAGAAGCGAAAGATTTTAGATGAATTTGTTTTGTTTTGAAATCAATTTTTCTTTATGAATAGTATAATTATCTTTCCTGTGTAGGTTTTGACTAGGACCTATAATGAACTTGACTGAACTCAAATTACCCTGAGATGATAATGTCCAGAAGTCAGAAACTTTGAACTACTGAATAAAACAGGTGATCTAATAGAAGAAAAGAGAACGTCTAAAAAGTCCCCCCCCCCCCCCCAAAAGACAATATTAAAAATTACCGATCGAATATGGCAACATCCCAATATAATTTAACATCTGTTTTAAAAATAAAATTAGTTCTTCGCTTAATGATTATAATGATAATGATAATAATGATGATAATAACGATAATAAAATAGCGCATAGCACTGCACTTAGGAGAGTCTCCTTTCTGGCCTTTCGTCTGTCTGTCTGTCTTTCTTTCTTTCTGTTTTTCTGTCTTGATCTATTTATCTATGTATGTATGTAACTATCTATATTTGTATCTACCTATCTATCTAGATCTGTCTGTCTGTCTCTTGCTGTCTGTCTATCAGTCTGTCTGTCTGGTCTGGTATGTCTGTCTATGTATCTATCTGTCTGTCTCTTCTTCTCTATTCCTTAAGTCTCCCTGTCTATCTATCTATCTATCTATCTATCTATCTATCTATCTATCTATCTATCTATCTATCTATCTATCTATCTATCTATCTATCTATCTATCTATCTATCTATCTATCTATCTGTCTATCTATCTATCTATCTATCTATCTATCTATCTATCTATCTATCTATCTATCTATCTATCTATCTATCTATCTATCTATCTATCTATCTATCTATCTATCTATCTATCTATCCGTCTTGATCTGTACAAGCTGCCAAAGGCAAGATGGCAGGCTAACCACTGACCGAGCTGCCAAACATCACATAGTTCATTCTCCAGTGCCGAAAACAGAAGTTTGATCAGCTCAAAGTAAGTAAATTTAAAAAAACAACAACAACAAAACCTTTTGCTTTTGTCCGATGTTCGATACAGACAAACAAAACCAGCACAAGT
This sequence comes from Onchidella celtica, assembly GCA_963931925.1. Classification (NCBI taxonomy): domain Eukaryota; kingdom Metazoa; phylum Mollusca; class Gastropoda; order Systellommatophora; family Onchidiidae; genus Onchidella; species Onchidella celtica. The sequence continues at coordinate 25,872,068 of OZ007575.1, read as the reverse complement.
GGTCTGCATATTCCATAGAATTTACCAACGCAGTGATGGGCGAAATAAACAAAGTGGGCATGTGGCGTCATGTTCGTTCAACCTACAGTTTTATCAACATCGGAGACCAACGTAACCAATTATTAGTAGTGAAACTTGACCCGAGATTTCAGTTTATTTCAATTGACGTCACAGAGTACAAACTTTTGAATTTCATTTCGGCTTTAGTCAGAAATTCTATGGCCATGAAGTGTTTCCGACCTCCTAAGACTTTCAAGGCTTCTTTGGATCACAGTGTTAACCTTTGAGAATGCGCATGGTCAGCCGCCGTGCAAGGGCAGGGAAGAAGAGCGAAAATCACGCTTTTTGTTGACATTTTTGTGAAACCAATAAGGGACAGGAAGAAATTTGTCTATGAGCTACGCATCGAAATAGTGAGCTTGTGTAATACGTTCGCTAACCCTGCCCCCCTACTGCTCGCTAATCGTTGAACAATAGAAGTAAAATCGCTCGCTATTCGGATGTTCTACCTTCTCAATGACAACTCGCTCTCAGTACAAAGTAAAGTCAGAGTAATTGCTTTTGTCCAATCATCCGCTCCGCTCTGCTATTTTTACGGAAAATGACGTCTGTAAAACTGTCTTTGCCTCTATACCGGTGAGGAATGGAGCGGAACGGACGCTGTGGACAAGTACATACAGGCAAAAGCTGTTTTGTTTTGTGTCCTTGTCCATAAAAATAGCGGAGCGGAGCGGATGTTGTAGACAAGAGCGGTAACTAAACATACCCGTAGCAATGTTCATCGTCATGCCAAAAACTTCTTTTATTTTTATTTTTTTTAACACTTTCTTATCGGATGTCTTTTTATAGAAGTGCATTAAAAACATTTATACACGTTAACCAATTCCTTTCTGGTCTATACAAAACAAATTTTGAGAATTTTATACCAAAGTAATACAGTTTATACAGAACTATTTAATTCTGTTTGTGAAATTCTGAACTGATGAAGTTCTGGATACCAAACATAAATAAAGTAACTAGACAGACGAGAAAGGCGGAAAGTGGCCGTTATGGTCGAGGGGTCTGAAGCGAACTTCTTGTTTTAACAAAAACATGTGTAGGCGCCCGCCAAAATGAGGCACTTTTGGTGGTATAGAGATATTGGTACCACCAAATAGGTTATTCAAAGTCCCTTTCATTTGGTACAAAAAATAATATTGACTGTAATGTAATTAGCAGGGACAGTATGGCATCTCAAAGACAGGAAGTGACAGAACCACAGTTTCTTGGGAAAAACACTTTTGAAGTTTCAGCTTTTAGACAACATTATTGATGGTGCCTCGATTAAAAGTCAGTTTTGAGACATTTACCCTTCTCAAACAGGATTATCCTTTGGAAAAGGAATAGTGAAACGGTTAAACTTTTCAAAAATACTGAAAACGCAAAATCGATACAATTGACCGTCTGATATTTTTAACGTTGTTCTGGAATCAGGTAGTGCCGAAATGTGCCTCATTCTGTATGGCGGCTACACATAATGGTATAAAACAGTAATGTGGGTCACACATAATGGTTTTTGAGAAAAGTGAGTTCGAAAACAACATTGCCAATGATTTTAAAATAGTTGACTAAGAGAAAAGATACAGTTAGTGCTGATCACCCCCCCCCCCCATACACACACCCACCCCCGTCTCCCTTATTCGAGCGTAGGGTCATTACAATTTTGAATCTACACGTTACGACCCTTCTATTTTAACGTTTTAAATGGCATTATATTTTCTTCCCACTGTTTTGACTATTTAAGGCTGTTTTTGATGTTTATATTGAAGGAAATGATTGAACTTACCATTTTGTTTAATGCATTACCGTAGCTATATAGCGCAGGCAAGCTTCACAGACCCGACTCCCCGTTATGTGCGCTTGCCATACTCCTGGGGGACAGATCCTACCCGTTCTACCTAATGGATGCGTATGGATGCAATGGTTCTCCACACTGTAGTCGATATCAATTCCCCCAGTGGGCCAATTTTAAGCTCCAGCGGGCGAAATACGAAGGAAATGTCGATAGCGGGGCGTAGATGACGAGATGGGCGATTAATAGGGCGAAAACGTAACTATGGACGATTTGAGGGCAAATAAAATCATGAGCCATTACGTCATTACTGCGCAAAGTCTTGACAGTATGGTCTCTGTTTTAAGTTTCAAATCCATATTGCTACGGCTGATATCACGGCTGATAATCTGCCATGCGATAAAACAAACAAACAAATCCTGTCAACAACATGCAGTTCAAATTCTCCAAACCATTCTGTATTGCTAGTCGCCAACTATAGGACAA
>OZ007575.1:25842251-25864751 GCA_963931925.1 Onchidella celtica | reverse complement strand
ATCGTGCATGATTTTATGTTGATTTCAGAGACAATTTCTGTGGTGGGTGTAACGCTCGTTTTTTCCAAAATGGTATTGAAGTGACGGACCTGTGCAACTGTGCTCATTGATTTCTTCCTGGTTGGGTTTTGATGATTCAAGACCGTTCAAGATGATTCCAGATGATTATCACGATTCAAGACGTACAGAGCAAATTTGAAGTTAAAAACCTCGCAAAAAGGATAGATAGATAGATAGATGGATAGATAGATAGATAGATAGATAGATAGATAGATAGATAGATAGATAGATAGATAGGTAGATAGATAGATAGATAGATAGATAGATAGATAGATAGATAGATAGATAGATAGATAGATAGATAGATAGATAGATAGATAGATAGATAGAGAGAGAGATAGATAGGTGGATAGATAGATAGATAGATAGATAGATAGATAGATAGATAGATAGATAGATAGATAGATAGATAGATAGATAGATAGATAGATACATAGATAGATAGATAGATAGATACATAGATAGATAGATAGAAAAGAAATAGGCAAACTTTGCAATGCTCATGGACCTGAAATAAAAAGGAAAAAACAACAATTCTATTTCCAAGGTCTTCTGGGATGTCACACATGAGTTCAGTTATTGTATGTGTGTGAGTGTGCGTGTTGTTATATTTGTTGTTGTTGTTATTGTTGTATTTGCAACGTTTTATCAAGTCCAAATTCAGCATTCTTGGTTTTCCAAGAAAAATAAAAATGATGTCAACCAGGCTGCAGTATGAAGACTTGAATTTGTGCTTTTTACTGTTTGTTCATGGTCACTAATGTTTCTTGCAACATTTTCCTGCAAGAATATCCCTGGTCCTCAGCACAAAACTTCACCAATGCTAAAGACACAATTATTCTACACTACGAGAGATTGATGACACGCTGGATCAAGTCTGCCCGGTGGCATAATTATAGAGTCTAGATAGTCCTGTGAAAGTAAGAGATAGCCGGCAGCTAAACACTCCTGTAAAAGTATAGGACGATAATAAAAATACTACTAGTACTACATATTTTGTAAAAAGCGCTTCCTCCCATTAGCAACCAGGATCTAAGCGCTTTACAACATTTATATCAAGTAAATCAGGCACACAATACACAGCCATACTCAGGAAAAAAACAACTAAAGTTTGGTAGGCATTTAGAGAGTAAATCAGCTGATGTTTAACAATTATAAAATATTCAGTCTCTCTCAAAGACAGGCAGAGAATTCCAAATCTGAGGCTCTGGATAAGAAAGAGAATTTTCGCCCGTGGTCTTAAGGGACATCTTCGGAAGTTTAGCATATTTAGCGTCCGCAGATGATCTAAGATAGGGATAGTTGGCAGCTAGGCTCTCCTGTAAAAGTAAGGGATAGTTGGCAGCTAGACACTCATGTAAAAGTAAGGGATAGCCGGCAGCTAAACACTCCTGTAAAAGTAAAGGATAGTTGGCAGCTAAACACTCCTGTAAAAGTAAGGGATAATTGGCAGCTAGACACTCCTGTAAAAGTAAGGGATAATTGGCAGCTAAACACTCCTGTAAAAGTAAGGGATAATTGGCAGCTAGACACTCCTGTAAAAGTAAGGGATAGCCGGCAGCTAAACACTCCTGTAAAAGTAAAGGATAGTTGGCAGCTAAACACTCCTGTAAAAGTAAGGGATAGTTGGCAGCTAGACACTCCTGTAAAAGTAAGGGATAGTTGGTAAGTTTAAGGAATAGAAAAAAGGAATGGGAGACTGTGTGGGAAGAACTCTCCTGGCTTTCCGTCTTTTTTTCCCCGATTTCCACCGAAAGCCAGTAGCTTATAAGACTTGCGGTAGGCATATCCACTGGTCAAGTATGTCCGCTGGCCACCAAGTTACAGCTCGTAATAATGAAAACTGTCAAAAAATAACCGTGTCTTTTTCTTTCTGTCGTAAAATTTTGATTTTTGTTTATCGAAGATCCAACAGCCGGCCGTGTTTGAAAGACACATTATAATACTGTACTCTTTATCCGGTCTTGGTGGGACCCACGTTTTTTTTTTGGAAGTTAATGTGGGGCGTGGGACAAAAAAAAAACAACTAAACAAAAACATTGGAGAAAAGCAGTATAGCATTTTTGCGGCCTAGAGGCCAGGTGCCTCATGCCTCTCATATCATACCAGGTTCGATTCGCGGTCGGTGCAGGCATATTGGAAATTTGAGGGGAATTCTCTGTCCACGATCCAATGGCAGGTAGGATCGAGCACCCAGTCTTCTCCGACAAGGACGAAAAACTCGGAGGGTCCATAGTGCACGTTGAGCACGTTAAAGATACATTGGCAGTTAAAAGTCGAGAAGAGCAGGCTTAATAAGGCTGGCTGCCCAGGAAAAATAATAATAAAAAATAACAGCTAATCCCCACCCCCCCCCCCACCTACCACCCCTCCACCTAAATGGGATCAATAAGGAGTTCAGGGCCGAAACACTTGAACAGGGGGGTTTCTTCTCTGAAGACTCTCTGTTGTCTGGCTCTCCCATGAGTTTCTAGCTACAAATACAAATACATAAACAAAAAAACAAAAACGATACAAATGAAAACAACAAGAAAAAGAGGTGCCAATGTGAAGGGCAGAGATCCTCAGAAACAGTGACCTACCATAATGTTGCCCATGCCGAGGCAAGGCGTCTTTCGCCCTTGACCAACGTGTCCCCGCGTCACCGGCATCCTTAAACTCCAGTCTTCTGGATATGAATGCAGGGCATCTAATTAAAATTTACGGTATGTACTTTATCGCGACCTTGGTTCTTGTTAATTTCAACTCCATTTTTTTAACAATTTAGCAACTGGACGCCAAACGTATGCAACTTTTGCATTACTAGTTGGCCCATTGACTCAAGGAATACACAGATATGTTTTTTTAAAGTTGAGTTTCGATCACCAATGTGTAAATTGAGGCGCAGAATGAAATTTCCCGTCATAGTTTTTAAATTCTACTAGAAGAAAATGTGTCTTTTTTGTTTTCTTCTGCTCAAAATGTCGGAACGCTTTCTTCTGTTCAACTGGGCTGTGGCTCAAAATCATTGAAAGTATTAAAAATATAGCGAACTTCAAGAATATTTAAAATATGCTCAAATACATCTTTACTTCTGGCTATGTGTAACTTGATATTTTGTAGAATTTAAGGCTTAGCAGTCATAAAGCCTTTCATGACTACATTGGAGGCCTTACGTCCTTTATAATATGATGATGGTGATACGGAGTTTGAACAAACCAGAACTGTGAAACAGCTTGGTAAGCACCATAACGTATTTTAAACAAGAGTGTTACATTGTGCATTTGTTATACTTCCTCTACATACTAAAGGTCTCCAGTTTTTTTCCCCCTAAAAAATTGAGATAGAGCAGACAAGACGTAAGGTCGTTTTATGTGTGGCCCATGAATAGGATTGCACATGATGGATGTCACGAGTAGGTGAGCTGGGATCAGTAGTTACGGGGGAAGGGGGTAGAGTAAAGCTAACCCACGGCCCACGGGTAATGAAAAGCGTGCGTGTTGTGAGTGGGGGGATCTGCATGAGGCGAGAGCGCTGTATTACTAACACTGCAAGTTAGAAGGTCCTAGGGGACGGACATGAGTGAGAACAGTCGGGAGATTGTGACAGTGTTTTCCAGTGATGACTGGTAGGTGGAACGATGATTGATAATTATGATTGATGTATTATATTCGTCTACGACCATGATGTAAATAAGTATATGTGAGGAATGTGGAAGTCCTTGATACTGTATATAGCAATGTGCGCCATGAGCGATAGATGGAAGTTAGCTTCATGGATTTGTAGCGAGAGTGAGTAGGGTGTAATACGGTGGAGGTGTTACCGTAAGATGTTTGGTGAGTGAAATGTGAACTATTGTGTGTACGCTTCATGAGTTGTAATGAGGGGTGAAGTGATTAGAAATGGTATGGTATTATACCAATGTAATGTTATTTTTGTAGGTGCCGAGGTCGGGCCGAAGAGCGCCGCCTACGGTGAGCACAGGGGATAGGCCAGCATAGGGCCGAAGGCCACACATAGGCCAGGAGTGAAGCTGTCGGTGCAGGACAGTAGAGGCACATGAGTCGTGGCAGTCTGGCCACAGACAGGGATGTATATAATTATGATCGTGAATGTGCTATTAAGATGTATTACTGTGACATGGATGTATTACTGTGCGAATGAGATATTCATGTGAATTGAAGTATTAACGTGCCATGGCCACGTGAGGTGTATAGGAGGCTAAAGTGTATTGCCATAGGGAGGCGCTATTGAGAGACTGTGGTGTGAAAGAATACTAGTGTGTCATTAAGACCCTGAGTGGAGAGGCTGAGGCCCAGGTGTCTTTAGAAGTAATTACCGGGTTGTGGACCCGAGGAAGTGTGCTTACGGAAGAAGGCCGTGGACGGCAGTTAACTTGAAGAATATAATGTATGTATGTAATTGCACTGTTATCCTTATCTTTATATTTATGTTTAATAAATGTGTGAGTCTGATGGGTTGTTCTATTAAGTGTTATACTTGTTCGTTCGTGATTGTTGTCCTGTTATAACCATCGCATCTCCCAGTCTGGGATTTGTGACAATGGACAACAATAAAGATAACATTAGCAGTATCAACTCAAACAAACCAACCAAACCAAAAAATAGCCAATACTCAAACTGTGTGGACGCTCGCATTTAATTTGCAAGCACAATTTCGTCTACAATTCGTCTCTTTTAGAATGAGCGTGATCAACATCGATTAAAAAAACAAAAACAGTCTGTTACTGTTAGATTTAGTTGAAATTTTGCTTAAACATATTCGCTCCGCTCCCATTTTTGTTTGTGGGTGAATTCTGATTTCATGAGAATTTCCAGCAGTGCCTGCGCAAACACCGAAAAAAACATCAATTTTTGTTTTTCTGCATAAATCATTCTGTTACGCTTTGTTAAGTACTACATTTTGACATAACGCGAAATTCATTATCGAATTAGTTGACCTAATTATTAATGATGATATAAAGGCCGTATCAGACATTGATTGGTACTTCATGTTAAACTTTCAAATCGCTCTCCTGTAAAATTTACAAAACTGGCCATACAGTCTTTGCGCAGGCACTCCTGGATTTCTTCTAAGGAACATAATTATTAATTAAAGGTTTTTTCATGATCATTTAGTTGAGGTATTGTGTGTTGTTGTTGAAAACACTAAAAAATAGCTTACTTTTCTCGCCTCGAGTTCTTGTGAGAAGTGCAACGGAGGGGGAAATGTCTGTGTACTACTGGTGATATATTTGGTGCCTAGAGGGTTAAGCTGGGTTCTCATGTATACGGAAACGGAAACGTCAAAAACCCTTCAACTAGTGAAATAGAAAAAACGTTTTCGCACGCCTTTTTCCGTACACATGGAAACACTCTTTTTTTTTACTATAGGATGGATGTTTTTCCGTTTCCCGTTTCCACACACATGAGAACCCAGCTTAAAAATCATATTATTTCACCTTAAACGTTATGGAACTGATTTTGTGTATCTTACACTATGGCCCGGCTTTGCGCTTTGCCACAGATAGCCCGAACTAGAATTTAAAAAAAAAACAACAAAAAACTGACTGTACTAAAATGTGCGAAACACTTTATGAAATTCAATGTGTTCAACGTAGGTGTACTTTGGTGCGTGATGTGCTGTTTCATGAGTGTTACATTATTATTTTTTTTCTCCACTTTCGAGGTGAACACACACTATAGTGTTTCGCACAGTTTAATAATCAAAGTTCCCAGAAACAATAAGACGAGACACTCCCTTCTTCGCATCTCTTTCAAAGAAATCGTGCGCACAGTTTGAGCGCTGATAGGGGGCGGAACCCATGGCGCAATGCATGAAAAAAATGTTTGATATAATGATAAAATTAGTGATGCGAATTTGTTACAATGCTGCGACTGAAAAGAAAAAAGAGAAAAATAGAGTTTTTCTTACATACAAGAAAGTCACAATATTACTTATTGCAAAATAAGTGATGTCATTCAAGGCCGACAGCAATAGCTGAACAATGAACAAAAATTCAATATTATTTTTTCCTATTTGACTTTGTAAAATATGCCATTGTTCATGACTTCGGCGCATTCGCGGGTAAGTGGCCGTGCCAAGCCAGTGCATGATAAACGCGCTAGCTATCTCATCACATAGCATCTAAATAAAAATAAATGTCTTTGGTTTAGTATTGTAGAAATGCTATTGTATTAACTCACTATAGTTTACTTATGATTTTTGTTCTTATTCAAAGCGCAAAGAAGCAAAGTCAAAACCAGGCTACAGCCTAAGAATTTTCTGTAAAAATTAGTTCCATTAAGTTTAGGATGAAATATAAACATCAGCAAAATTTGAAATAAATCCATTATATAGTTTCCTAGCGAATCAATGTTGGCCTCTTCAGACTAAAGAAAAATGCACAATGTCTCATTTTATGATTTTAATTATGGCTTTATCATGAACCTATCAGAAGGAGTCTCTTAACTACAGTTACATTGGTCTGTCACTTCAACGCCTTGCACAAAGAAACGAGCATGGCACCCGCCACAGTAATTGTTCCTGAAATAAAAAGACAAAATATCGTATTTGAATAGTCAAAAGCACTACGTCTATGATTATCTGTTATATAAAATTACAAGAAAAACTTGGCATGAACACATGATATGGGGCTGGGAACTCAATAGCTGCACTGTGCATAATTATGTTGTATGTGTCTGCATGTATGATCTAGCATACGAGTTCATGCCATAATACTGTGCGAGAGGGGGAAAGAGAGAGAGAAAGGAAGGAAGGGAAAAGAGAGAGAGAGAGAGAGAGAAAGAAAGAAAGGAAGAGAGAGAGAGAGAGAGAGAAAGAAAGAAGGAAGAGAGAGAGAGAGAGAGAGAGAAAGAAAGAAAGGAAGAGAGAGAGAGAGAGAGAGAAAGGAAGAAAGGAAGGAAAAAAGAGAGGGAGAGAGAGAGAGAAGGAAAGAGAGAGAGAAAGAGAGAGTGAGTTAGAGATGGAGTGAATAAGACGTATTCGTAAAGCGCTTGGAGCAAACATTTTTGATTGGGCTCTACCTAAATAAAACTATCCCCGTAATTATTATTATCATTGTTATTATTATTATTATTAATATTATACTTATTATTATATTATTATTATTATTATTATTACTGTTATTATTATTATTATTAATAATAATAATATTATTATTATTATATTGTTTTTAGTATTATTATTACTGTTATTATTATTATTATTATCAATATTATTATTATTATTATCATCATATTATCATTATTATTACTACTATTATTATTATTATTATTATTATTATTATTACTATTATTATTTTCATTATCATTATTATTAATATTATTATTATTATTATTATTATCATTATTATTATTATCATTATTATTATATTATTATTATTATTATTATATTTTATTATATCATCATTCTTATATTATTATGACTATTATTATTATTATCATATTATTATTATTATTATCATCATCATTTTATTATTACCATTATTATGATTGTTATCATTATTATTATATTATTAGATAATTATTATTATTATTTATATATTATTATATTATTATTATTACCATTATTATCATTATTATTATTATTATTATTGTCGTATTATTACTATTATTATTATTATTATTTTTATTATTGTTATCATCATTATTATTGTTGTTGTTATAATTATTACTATATTATTATTAATAATAATAGTTCGTCCATCAGGTATGATGATGACCTTAACAACACCAGAGGAATAAAGAACAGAAATTGTTGAGAATTTCAACACATGGACAATAAAGAGAACTAAAGGACACAGAGGACAGAATGGAAAGACTGTTCTTTCATGACTTATGGCTTCTCATGTGACTGATAAGTCCTATTTTTGCCCTGCAGACCCTTCCGCATAAATGACAAGAGTGCTCCGTTGGTTCAGTACCACTGGGCCTTTTCTTGCGCCGTTCTCTTTTTTTGATAGCCTGCTGGACTCTGTCAGCTTCCCATGCTTTGCTGCCTCTGGTAAGGGCCGCCGTCCAATTTGCACGATCAAGCGAGAGCTTTTCCCACTCACTCACATCAATGGCAAAGGCCTTCAGTGATTGCTTGAGAGTGTCTTTGTAACGTCTCTTTGGGGCCCCAACATTCCTCGTTCCATTGGAGAGCTCAGAGAAGAAGATTTGCTTAGGGAGTCTGGAGTCGGACATTCTGACAACATGTCCTGCCCAACGTAGCTGAATTTTTTTCAGGTGGCAGAAGATGCTCAATTCCTTGGCACGATTGAGGACCTCAGTGTCTGGAATTTTATCCTGCCATTTGATCCTTAGGATCTTTCTAAGGCAGGCCAGATGAAAGTGATTTAGCTTTCTGGCATGCGATTGGTACACTGTCCAGGTTTCAGCCCCATAGAGTAGGGTGGGAAGGACCACAGCATTGTACACTTTCAGCTTAGTGTCTGTGCGAATGCCGGCAACATCCGGCTCTCTTTCGAAGCCTGCCAAAAGCAGAGCTGGCTTTGCTGATTCTTGAGAGAATTTCAGTATCAACACGAGCCGCGGAAGACAGTGTACTGCCAAGATAGGTGAAGTTCTCCGACACCTTCAGAAGACTGTCATGGACTTTGATATTTGGGGTCACAGGATACTTGTCGTCTGGAGTAGGCTGATGGAGCACTTCCGTCTTCTTTGTGCTTATTGTGAAGCCAAAGTTGTCACAGGCACTAGAGAACTTATCAACACAGTTTTGCATGCTATCCTCATCGTGTGCCAGAAGTGCACAATCATCAGCAAATAGTAGGTCACAGACTTGAGTACTTTTGGTTTTGGTTTTTGCCTGAAGTCTCCTGAGGTTGAATAGACTGCCATCAGTTCGGTACTTGATGCTTACCCCTTGATGAGGAGAGCTAAAGGCTTCTTGTAGCATATCAGAGAACATGATGCTGAACAGAGTTGGGGCTATGACACAACCCTGTTTTACCCCATTTGTGACAGCAAAGGGCTCTGAAACACTGCCGTTGCTTTTGACTGCAGCTTGCATGCCATCATGAAACTGGCGCACTATTGTGATGAATTCGGGTGGACACCCAAACTTCGCCAAGATTTTCCAGAGGCCTTCACGACACACTGTGTCAAATGCTTTTGTGAGGTCAACAAATGTGATATACAGCGCTTTATTTTTTTCCATGCATATTTCCTGAATCTGTCTGGCAGCAAAAATCATATCCGCCGTTCCCCTCTCTTTACGAAAGCCACATTGGCTCTCGGGAAGCAAGTCATTTGACGAGAGGTGATCAAGAAGGCGATTCAGAAGCCTTCTTGCCAATATTTTGCCAGCAATTGAAAGTAGAGAGATTCCCCGATGGTTGTCACAGACTTGGCTGTCCCCTTTGTTTTTGTACAGATGGATGATTGAAGCATCTTTGAAGTCCTGTGGCAGCTTCCCTGCTTTCAACATATGATTGAACAACTCGGTCAACCTTTCAATAAGCTTTTCTCCACCGAAGGCATACACCTCAGCAGGAATTGAATCCACGCCTGGTGATTTGTTAAAGGACATCTGATTTGTGGCAGTTCGGGTCTCATTTGCTGTGAATGGCTTGGCAAGAGCTGCATTAATAGGAGTCTGAGGGAGGCGGTCAATGGACTCAGTGTTTATATTTGATGGCCGATTTAGCACACCTCCGAAATGTTCTACCCAACGTTGAATTATGGCATTCAATTCAACAATGCGTGTTGAACCATCTGACGCAAGAAGTGGCGTAGTGCCAGAGCGGGATGGTCCAAACACAGCTCGGAGGCTCTCAAAGAACTTTCTAGTGTTGTTTGTGTCGGCATATTTCTGAGTTTCTCTTACTCGCTCTTCAAGCCAGTCATTTTTCATTTTCCTCAGCTTCTTCTGGAGTACACCCTTACATGCACGCAGTGCATCAGCTTTTGCTGTGGAAGAGGGGTCACTGCAGTGAGCTTGGATGAGACTATTTTTTTCTTTGATGAGCACTTTGATTTCATTATCATTATCATTGAACCAGTCCTGGTGCTTGCGGACAGGAAAACCGACTGTGCTGCTGGCGCAAGAGTGTACAGTCGTATTTAGGTCAGTCCAGCTCTGTTCAATGTTCTCAGGGTCAAAAGTCAGGCAATCCAATTTTGAGGAGAGTTCTGATGAGAGCTCGCTCTGTTTCTCAGCTGAGCAGAGTTTTGAAACATTTAGGCGTTTAGGTGGCGCTTTCCCTTGAGGGCGTCTATTGCGCCTCAATGTTAGTCTGAGCTTGCAAACAATGAGTCTGTGGTCAGTTCCACACTCGGCACCACACATCGCCTTTGTTACAAGGACATCCTTTCTGTCAGCCTTCCTCACAATGACACAGTCTATGAGATGCCAATGCTTTGAGCGGGGATGCATCCATGACGTTCTGTTTCTCACGGGGAGACTAAAATTTGTGTTGGTAATGAACAGGCCAAATTCAGCGCACAAAGTAAGTAAGCGCAACCCATTGTTATTGCATGAACCAACTCCATGAGGGCCCAAAACATTTGGCCACGCTGAGATTTCGGAGCCAACCCTAGCATTGAAGTCCCCCAAGAGAATCAGCTTATCAGCTGCCGGGACAGAGCATATGACAGATTCTAGATCAGAATAGAACTTGTCTTTGGCTTCATCTGGGTTTGTCATGGTGGGCGCATATGCGCTAATGAGGGTGGCTGACTGGCTTTTCCCAACTGGGATCCTGGGTGTCATTAGCCTGTCATTTATTTCAATTGGCATGGGCTGCAAGTTTCTGACAAGGTCATTTTTAATTGCAAACCCAACACCATGCTGTCTCGGTTCGACTGCACCCTTGCCTTTCCAGAAGAAGGTGTATCCACCACTGAGCTCTTTGAGTTGGCCACTATCAGGGAGTCTGGTCTCACTGAGTGCCACTATGTCCAGGTTGTACCTGCTGAGCTCAATGGCAATAAGTGCAGTGCGTCTTTCCGGGTTGTTTGAGTTGTCCTGTAGTGTGCGTATACTCCAGGCTCCTAGCCTGAGTAAGCTGAATTTCTTTTTGTTTCGACCGCAAAAAGGGATCCCCACTGGTCGCGGTATACCAGTCAGGGTGATGTGAAGTGGGCTTTCTTTAGGGCACCTTTTCTAGCCCCTTCCTCAGTTGAGGTGAGCAGACTATCCTTAAATAAGGCTGCTCAGCTACTGTGGGTGCTGCCTCCCCACGCCTCCACTTCAATCGACGATGAAGCGACCATAGCCCACAGCCACCAACGTGTAGGTCTGTGCTAACAGCTTCCAGTCTATCCAAACCTGCTGCCACCGCACTCGCCCATCGCCGTTGGAATTTTGAGAGGAAAGAAGACGAGACAAAGATGAAAGAAGACGAGGTGAGTGTTAAGACTGGCGCAAAGAATTTGTTTTTAGTGAGAAAGAGCTGCGCAAACATCAGACTCACTCTCTCGCCTGGACACAGCTTATCCAAGTGGCAAGACAGGGTCAAGACGATTGGAACTGTATCCAGGTGCAGGAGGATGCCAGAGGGACAGTCATATTGCCTGACCGGCTGCCTGTAGGCTACTCCACAGCCTCGCAGTCCCAACTGACTAGGGTGAAAGACCCAAACCAAAGAACACCAATACTGGTGGATGCTCTGTGTCACGATATCCAGGCCAGAGTGACGGTATATTGCCATCTGCCCTATCAATCAACCACTGGCCTGCTGCCGCCAGCTTCGAAGCTGCGACCGGGAAGTTTGCTCAATTCTTCGTCTGTGATTTAGGCAAACAAGCCTATGACCACACCGCTACCGGGGGCCAATATGAAGGACTCAAATTATTATTATTATTATCATCATATTACCATTATTATTACTATTATTATTGTTATTATTATTATTATATTATTATTGTTATCATCATTATCATTATTATTATTTTTATTATTATGATGATTATTATTACCATTATTATTATTATTATTATTACTATTATTATAGCATATTATTACTATTATTATTATTATTATCTTTATTATTATTATCATAATTATTATTGTTGTTGTTATAATAATAATTATTATTATTATTATTATTATTATCATCATATTATCATTATTATTACGATTATTATCATTATTATTACTATTACTATTATTATTATTATTATTATTATTATTGTTATCATCATTATCATTACTATTATTTATACTTTTATTACTATTATTACCATTATTATTATCATTATATCATTATTTATATTATTAATATTATTATTATTCTTACTATTATTATTGTCATTATATTACTGTTAATATTATACTTATTATATTATTATTATTTTAGTATTATTATTGTTACTATTATTATATCATTATTGTTATTATTATTATTTCTATTATCATTATTATTATTATCATTATCGTTATTATTATTAATATTATTATCAATTTTATTATTATGTATATTATTAGTTTATATTTTATTATATTATCATTCTTATATTATTACAATTATTACTATTATTATTATTATATTATTATTATATTATTATTATTACCATTATTATTATTATTATTACTGTTATTATTATTATTATTATAGCATATTATTACTATTATTGTTATTATTATATTATTATATTATTATTATTATTATTATTATTATTGTTATCGTTATTGTTATTGTTATGTGGTGATAACAAACAAAGAGAAGTCAGTTGTAGCCGGGAAGATAAGCAACTTTATTCTGGTAATATTTACAGGTCATTAGTTATATACAGTATCGCAGTAGATGTACATAATAATGCATAGAGTAATGAGGGTCACCAAATATCAATAAAGATAAAGTCATTCACACACTTTCATACTTTAGAATAGGTGACCTAATGTATTACCAACTCACTGAGAGTAATGCAACATGAAAAGTAATGTAAGTAAAGTGGTGGTGTTAATTAATCACACAACGCATAAGAGGTAAATTATTTCCCTTACTACGTAATTAAGTGTAGGTCTAACCAAGGGCAGTAACTAAGTAAATTACATGTATGCATAATTTCCCTTGATTATATATGGATATATAACAGTTATTATCGTCATTATTATTATCATCATCGTTATTATTATGGTTATTGTTATTATTATTATAATATTATTATTATTATTATAATATTATTATTGTTATTATATTTATTATTATTATTATTATATTATTATTAATATTATTATTATATTATTATTATTATTATTATTGTTATCGTTATTGTTATTATCGTTATTATTATTATCATCATCGTTATTATTATTGTTATTGTTATTATTACTATAATATTATTATTATAATTATAATATTATTATTATTATGATATTATTATTATCATTATCAATACTATTATTATTATTATAATCATCATATTATCATTATTATTACTACTATTGTTATTATTATTATTACTATTACTATTATATTATTATTATTACTCCTATTATTATTATTATTATTATTATCATCATCATCATCATCACGATTATTATTATTATTATTATTATATTATATTATTATTGTTATTATGATTATTATCATCATATTATTATTATTATTATTATTACCATTATTATTATTACTATTATTATTATTATTATTATTATGTTATTATTATTGTTATTGTCATTATTATTATATCATTATATTTATTATTATTGTTATCATTATTATTATTATTATTATTATTATAACAGCATGACCACTTTTTGCCGTTGAGAAATAATCCGCAAAATGATCACATAATTGAAATGTAAGCTCGCGAGAGGGTTTTAAACAAGAACAACATCAGACAGTGGTCATGTTTCGAATGAAACAGCCAAAGAGTTCTTGCAAAATGGCATTCTTAAGTTTCAAAAATCTCAAGACCTTATCAGTAACATGCAAAATGTTGATGGTCGTACCGTCAAACACGTTGGGGAGAGAATGAAGCCAAGAACAGAATGACCGTGTAGACTTCATGCACATCTGAGGAAGGCACTATGCCTGCGGATCCATGAAAGAATTACATGTATTTTTCTGACGTGGATCCGCAACGCATTCTGTCCTTTCTGAGAGAGGCCAAGATGTACACCTTGATTTAATAACTTTTATACTCGTTTACAAAAACTTTTTCCAGATCTATACAAAACAAGTTTTTAAAAAGAATTTTTGCCAATAATGTTAAAATTATATGAATGCATTTACTCCTGTGTTAAACTTAACAGCTCTGAATACGAAACATAAATAAAAAAAAAAAAAACCCAAATAGACTGAAAGAGGCGTAAAGTGGCCGTTATCCCAAACTCAAACTCATTTAACTCAAAGCCAAGTGTATGAAAAGCATACAGGGATTGGCATTGAGGGTGGGGGGTATCCAGCCGGCAACCTTAGGGAAATCAGCCCCTTCCGGTAAAGGCCAGGTTAGTATTTTTAGGCCCATCGCGAATGATGTCACAGAGTGTTTTTGTTTTGTACTTCCGACATCTAAAATAGCGGGTGAATCAGCTGACAAGTGTAACTTCGAGAGAACTATGTCTAAGCGTTAAAAGGCCTGCTGGGTTGCACTGCAGTTGACTGTTATGACAGGGGCGGAAAGGATGGATCCAAGCTGGTCAGATTCCCTACCATCCGTGTAAACAAGGGAGAGGACGTGAAAGAATTGACCGAACGTGTCCCATGTGCGTGAACACACTTGACATTGTTTACTGTAGTGAACGTTTTTTTTTTTAGCTCGCTGCCGATTGGTTCGCGACGCCTGAAGTTCTCGCAGTGCAAAAAATCTGCTAACGAATCAAAATCAATGCTACCATCGCCATGTTTTATGCGTCGGTCCTGACAGCTAAAATGGCCGATATCCGCAATGGGTCTATAGGACTGATATCGTTGCTACATAAATGAGAGTGGTTTTCAAAACTTACAGACACTCTGCCCATGGATATCTAAAGCATCTTGCAAACGAACAAGGTGCTCTCCTGCACCTGGCCGGACTCATACCCTCAGGGCACAGCTCGGGACAGTCTGGGAGAGGGGAAAAAGTCGATCTTGAAACTAAATCTGGGCTCTCATGTATACGGAAACGGAAACGACCACGGAAACGTCAAAAACCGTTCAAGTATTGTAATAGAAAGAATGTTTCTGCACGCCGTTTCCGTACATGGGAACACTCTTGTCTTTTTAATTACGATGGATGTTTTGCCGTTTCCGTTTCCGTACACATGCGAACCCAGCTTCAAGCGGTGAACTGCAGGTCAAGGTCGGTGTAGACGCTATACACTGGCAGCCCGCCGTGCGTCACAACAAAACACTACTCACCGCCCATACTAGCCGCAGTGTGGGCAGTGATTGGTGTCTTAGTGTGGTGCATAATAATTAGGTGGCGAGTCACCAGTGTGGCACCCACACCAGCTTTTGGTCTGGTCCACCCCTAAACAAAGTAACCGAGTTTATAAGTTTGACACACACGTTTGGAAAAGGCTTGCAGAAGAAGTGTCTTGTGTATACTATAACTCTGCTCAGCCAGAAAGTGGAATAGAATTGTATCATTCTAAGGAGAAAACTCCCAACAACACCCCTCCATACTTTGACACACAATGGAGAAGACTTGCAGAAGAAGTGTCTAGTGTATAACTTGCTGAGCCAGAAAGTGGAATAGAATGGTGTCATTCTAAGGAGAAAAATCTCAACAACACCCCTCCATACTTTGACACACAATGGAGAAGGCCTGCAGAAGAAGTGTCTAGTGTATAACTTGCTCAGCCAGAAAGTGGAATAGAATGGTATCATTCTAAGGAGAAAAATCTCAACAACACCCCTCCATACTTTGACACACAATGGAGAAGACTTGCAGAAGAAGTGTGAAGCCAGAACCGTGGAGATAAAACCATGTCATTCCCAAGAAACGATTACTTTATAACAACAAAATAACAATGACTCACCCGCATTCACCATGCAGGCAGAAACGACGAGCACGAATGAAGCGAAGAAAATTGTGGACAGTCCCATTTTGGTGGCTTTTTATGCTTTCACTTCTCAGATCGTTCAAAACACCTAAAAAATAAAAAAAAAGAGAAACCAACCCACAACAACCAAACAGTTAGTAAATTACTTCCTACTTCAGTCACTCTATTAAGACCGAATTGTTCCTTTTGATTTGGCCCATACACATAGCGACGGAGGGCGTTTGGTGGACACTTGTGGTAGGGTCTTCCGCTTGTCTTAATTTTCTGTTATCATCTTTACTATAACATTGAGCTAGAGGGTGAACCTGTAACCAGCCAAAACTTCGCGACTACACCATTTAAAATTATGAAACTTGTTGTACTGCATCAATTTTTGACGAAGAGTTACGTGGACACATTAATTTTGAACAAAAACCTGTCTTTACTATTATGTATATTAAAAATGTTTGAGCCGCAAAAAAAAACAGAGACGCATTTTCATCGGAAAGAACCGAAAAGTGTGACCGGAAATTACGTCCTTGACCTCTCTTATCACATCGATGGTCAATAATTAACGTTATCACATCTTTGTATTTCTTCGTGAAATTGTGATGTAAAAGTGAGTTCTATTAGACATGGCATCGAATCCAAATGCCCTTTCAATGTAGCCTAGATCCTTATAAACGATTCATCTTGGTACGTGGAAAATTTGCAAGATTTATCTTGCGCGGGTCGGCTAGTTACTATAATTGAGCTAGAGGGTGGTTCACACCAACCTTTGACGAAGAGTTACGTGGACACATTCATTTTGAACAAAAATCAGCCTTTACTATTATTTATATTAAAATTTTTTGAGCCGCAAAAACAGAGACGCATTTTCATCGGATAGAAACAAAAAGTGTGACCGGAAATTATGTCATTGGCTTCTCTTTACATATTGGTAGTAGAATATGGACGTAGTCACATCTGTGTATTCCTACGTAACTTCTATTAGTCATTGCATCAAATCAAAATGCTGCTTTTAATGTAGCCTAGATCTAGATAATAGAGTTGGGCTTCCCACGAAGAATCTGCAAGATTTATCTTGCGCGGGTCGGCTAGTAGTAATAATGGATCTTGGGCTCAATTTTGTTACCGCAAAGGCTTTTTTACTACCCAGCGTAGAGAAATGAAACTTGGCACTTGTATGTAAAATGTATCAAGCCTGTACGTGGACTAATCATTTTTTTAAACGAAAATCTTGACTTTTTCCAGAAATTCAGTTATAATTATCAGTTATCAATTATTAATGTTAGCGAATACGACGTGATAATGTACTTCCGTCAATTTCGTCATTTCCGCCTCTTACCGAAAATGTAAATTCTCGAAATAGAGTTCGCTTGAGATCCAGCCACGCCAAGAAAACTTTGAATTGATACCGAGCATAGTGTTATACAGATGAGGTGAGTGCCATTCATTCATACCAAGAAAACTGTGTAAAATATTTAGAGTGTGCTTCAATCTCGGACGGAAATATTTTGATTATAGATTATAGAGTGTGAATCATGCCAGGAAAACTTTGTCGAAAGACTAGGCCACTCACACCTCGAACTAGAGCTCATGCTCAAAGAAAGGAACATGTAATCGATTTTTAATAATAATAATAATAATTTTAAAAAACTCACGTAATTTTTAACAAGACCTACTGCCGCTCACATAGCTCGGATTTGCATGACATTTTACATGTGCCTGCTGCCCATCGACCCGCAAACGGTTCTTTTTTAGATTTGGAGTCTTGAAAAGGTGGAGAAGTAATCTTTTTGAGTTTGCTTTATGCCGCTTATTGGCTACCTCCGATCCTTCATTTTTTTTACAAACACATGAGCCCATGACACTACCACGTCCTGAAAAAATCTCGGTGCGCACGGTGTACTATTCTATCTATCTATTAATCGCCGACTTTATGTGGATTACCCAAAGTGTCTCGACATCAATGTCTTTGTGCTCATTCCTTTGGTCTGGAGTGGTGTGCTTTCTTTTTTTTACCATTCGAAGAATGGGGCCGTCACTAGTATTCTAAATGGCCTTACTTTTCTTTCACTCCCGCTTTGCTTTCCTGAGCACTAACTAGGCACTACAACCTCGGTCCGCCTAATACTTATTTTCTCTTACTTTTCCTAGCACAATGCGATCGTTATGCGTACTTTCTTCAAACTCAAAACAATTTGCTCAACTGCGCAAATGCAAGCAAATCAACAACAATAAAAGCAACATCAACAAAAACGTAATAATTATTATTTACGCCTGACGAAGTAAAACGGAAAGTCAGACTACAGGTGTGGTCCGAGGGCCTACAAGCTTAATTAACAACAACTACGGCATGCAAATGTATTTATGCCTTAAAAAAATATGAAAAGGTAACAACTGGAAACCTCTATGCGACATAATTTTTTACTTGGAACAGGTTGCTATTATTAAGAATGGGAGCATTTGCTCCGTTTATTTCCCACAGCACGGCGAGTCCTACCTGGCTTAGAGTTCTCGGTGCAACTGTTTCTACGCTCAGCTATACCAGGGTGTTTGTAAAATGTCATCCGAGGGCAGACTCTAAATATTGGGGAGCTCTCGAGGGGTCACCCATAGAGTACATACCCTGGAAATGGTGGGGTAGGGGAGAGAGGGCTGTGAGGATATCATGACCTTTGTTCTCGTTTATTCCGAATCCACCATCTGCACAAATGAGCGAGTCGACGTTAAACGTTTGCAGTTCTATTATTATTATAAGGAGTTAGAATAAATCGGAACTGTGAAACAGTTTGGTAAGGGCCACAACGCATTTTAAACCCGTGTCAAAGTGTTCATTTGGTATTCTTCTTCTACATACTAAAAGATTTCCAGTTTTTCAGAATTCCTAATGGAATGTTCTGGCACTGTCTGTGTGTGTGTGTGTGTGTGTGTGTGTGTGAGTAATGTTCTTATTTACTGGTAATATTATGTGAGCAGTTTGCGTGTGTGCGGCATGCGTTAAAGACCTGTGTGTCTTAGATATTGTGTTTACTTCTTCTGTACTGTTACTGATGCTGTGATAACACATTTCCTGGCAACAGGATCATAAAGTTATATCTTATCATATAGAATAAACTATGGACGCCATTTGTCCCCAGTGTATTAAAAGGATACTTGGCGGTGGGGCCGGGAGACTGGGGTTCCGCGAAGCATACGTGCCATTTCCAGTTACAGTACTGAACGTCATGGTAAACTGTTAAGGAACCGTAGCATAATTATAAAGGCAAATACAGAAAATACCGAGTTGTGGTCACTGTTCGTCTATACCAGGGGTGGCCAAACTTGCGTAATGTGAGAACCACACACGATAAACTTCAGCTGTTTGAGAGCCACAAGATATGACCAAAATTTACACCCACGTTTTATACAAATATTGGTATAAAAATTATAGACATATCAAGAAACACATGCATGCAACAATATTTACTCATGTACGCAGCTTTTTTTTTTAAATGTTGATTTGTGATGATGTTCGTCCATCGCAGGCGGTGAGGACCACTGACATCCTTCTGTGGTGGGGTTGGGACTGGGCGTATCCGGAGATGGCTGGTGAGTCCGATCCGGGCACGGAAGTGTTTCCCACACACTGGGCAAGACTTGATTGTTGATTTGTGTGAGTTCCAGTAATCACAAAGTACACTATAACGGCCACACTAAATGACGACTAGAGGAGAAAAACGTCAGTTGTCACAAAATTAATGAAGGTTTGGAGAAATTGACATTTTAAAGTTTGAAAGTTCATAGGGTGAAGAGAGGATGCCTTATCTAAATTTGCTCCTATTGCGAGAGGAGGGTTATTTTTCACTTAATCGGTATGAGAGGAACAAGGTAAAGATGTTAACAAAGAGCCGAGGGGGGGTAATCATAAAACTCACATTTTGTGACGCTCTTTCCTTGTAGTCTTCAAATGTATTCAATACCTTGACTGATGATTGCCTTCACTTTACTGAATATTATTAAATACAGCAATGGACTACCGGAACACCTAAGAAAAACGTGCGAAATTGCATTTCAGTAACAAATTAAACTGCCAAAATATCCAACTAAAAGTGTCAAAATAACACACACAAAAAAAAAAGATGTGCTGAAAAAAGAGCTAAGCCAACATATTTCCGAGAAGAGTATACTGAAGGCTAAAGAGCCACAAGTGGCTCGCAAGGCACAGTTCGGCCACCCCTGATCAATAGCTTAGTATGTAAGATACTGCAGTCCCAAAACAACCAGAATTGAATCAAATAGGTTCGGTTTTATCTATATCTTTGTTTTCAACAATTAGGTTTATGTAAAAAACTTCAAATAATACAGATTAGATCTATGTTTCAAATGAAACTGACGAACAATTCGTCCAAATTAGTATCCTTAAGATTAAAAAATATCAAGACTTTACAATGAACATTCAATATTTTAATGGTCACACGTTCGTACAAAAGGGAGAGGGGGGGGGGGTTAAGAGTCTGAAAATCATACAAGGGAGAAAGGCCCCGGGGATGGGGGGGGGGGTGCCGGGAACCCTACGGAAATCCAGCATGTAGGATTGATGTCAGATTTGCTCATGGGAATGTCAACCGTCGTTAGTACACAGATCCGCTCGTTACGACATCGTGCCGACCTCGTCTTGGTGTAGAGAATCCAAGCCCACAGCAATCCTACCACCCAACAACTACGAAAATTCCAGACAAAACCTCGTCGGATTGACGTACCTATGCTGGCAGGTAAAAAAAAATAAATCAGGTTAAACAAAAATAATCGTCAAAAGCGAGCTAACGTGCCTTATAGATGGCCCCTCGTGACAAAACAAAACGTTTGAGTAATTTCATGTCATTAATCTCTGCTCTTTCATATTAGCATGCGTTGCTCTGTTCATGGTGCTTTCGGAAGAGTGAGCGCTTGGTACTGCCACATCGGAGTCAGAGATGTGAATGGTCACGGACGCTGCTTACTAATCAAACACAGTCGTTGGCCATCTCAAATACTGGGGTATTTGCCAGGCCCGAAGATTCGCTTCAGCTCGCCAGGGGCCCCACAGTGACCGGTTCATGAAAGGTGCCCAAGCATGTTTTAGTCTTTGTTTTCGGAGTATCTCTTCCCTTGGCATTTGTGTCACAAATCCCAGACTGGGAGATGTAATAAGTTATGACAGGACAACAATCACGAACAAACAAGTTTATCACTTAACAGAACAATCCATCAGACTCACACATTTATTAAACATAATTATACAGATAATAGCGCAATTACATACATTATATTATTGAAATTAACTGCCGTACAACGGCCTTATTCTCACACACACTCTCCCTCGGATCCACAACCCGGTAGTTACTCCTAAAGGCACTTCGGCCTCAGCCTCTCCCCTCAGGGTCTTAATAGCACATTAATAATTCACTGGCACCGCAGTCTCTCAATATCACCTTCCTATTGTCATACACCTTAGCACTACCCTAGCGCCTCAGCAGGGCAATAACACATTATCATTTCAATAGCCCCTCAACATGGCAATAGTACATTATTAGTTCCTAGCCCATCAACATGGCAATAGGACATTATCACATTCACGCTCATATCTACGTCCCTGTCCGTGGCCTGACTGCCACGACTTTATGTGCCTCTACTGTCCTGCACTGACAGCCTCACTTCTGGCCTATGTGTGGCCTCCGGCCCTATGCTGGCCTATCACCGTAGGCGGCGCTCTTTGGCCCGACCTCGGCACCTACAAGAATAACATTACATTGGTATAATACCCTACCATTTCTATTCACTCCACCTCTCCTTACAACCCATGACGCGTACACACACTAGTTCACCTTTCACTCACCACACATCTTACGGTAACACACCTCCATCGGAGTACACAATACTCACTCGTGCTACAAATCCATGAACTCAACTTTCATCTATCGCTCATGGCGCACATTGCTATATCCAATATCAAGGACTTCCACATTCCTCACATATACTTATTTACATCATGGTAATAGACGAATATAATATAATACATCAATCATAATTATCAATCAACGTTCTACCAATCAGTCATCACTGGAAAAACTCTCTCACTGGTCTCTCGACTGCTCCCCTTATGTCCGCCCGCTGGGCTCTTACTAGCGTCCGTTCAGTAGGACCTTCTAACTTGCAGTGATAGTAATACAGCGCTTTCGCCTCATTCAGACCCCCCACCACTCACAACATGCATGCTTAACTTACTTGTCTACGTGCGTTAATTTTACTCTCCTCCTTCCCCGTCTTTCCCTACCTGTCTGCCGTGAGCCCTTCTTACTCTACACCCGCTCTGTAGCAATCCCCTTAATTGCACTCACTCCACTCGTGACAATTTGCAACGCTTTTTTACTTGTTCTGTCATTTTTGTTGTTCTTGTTTTTTTGGTTGTTTTTGTGTTTGTATTTTGGCCGTAACTGAAAACCACCCCCTATCATAGCTACGCCAGTGCCTGAGAGGGCCGATGATACAAAATGT
>OZ007575.1:25812283-25842051 GCA_963931925.1 Onchidella celtica | reverse complement strand
TAAAAGCTGCGTCGGTGATTTCAGGCAGGGGCGGAATTAGGCTCTAAAGTTTGGGGGCAGCAAGCACCAGAACACGTAGGCTACACGTGTTCAGTTAAGACCTGCCCCGGGATAAAGACGGGACATAACAAGTGGTAACTAAACACTTACACCGCTTCTTAAACTAATTTTGAATGACTGCCTGAAAGGGCCTTAAATGATGCAAAATTTGACTAACTCCGTTTTGGAGAAACGGTCTTCAATTAGGTTTTGTTTTTATTTCGTTGGCAGTAAAAAACTCCGCCAGGAAAGGCCTCAGAGCTTTTTTGTCCAGTGAAAATAGAGACACTGGGAGACCACCTCGAGGCCTGTTTACACTGGTGGGTTTTAGGAATAGAAAAAAGGAATTGGGGACTGTGTGGGAAGAACTCTCCTGGCTTTCCGTCTTTTGTTTTCCGATTTCCCCTTTCGAACCGTTGTTTGTTTACTCTGGTCCGTTTTCTGAATGAGAAGCGATGCGCATCGTTTGTTTTTGTGATGTTTCGAAGGGGGAAATCGGAAAGCACCAGACGGAAAACCAGGAGAATTCTTCCCATACAGTCCCCCATTCCTTTTTTCTATTCCTAAAACCTACCAGTGTAAACAGGCCTTTACAAGACTGTCACATCCATTCTGCCCTTGCACGATGCTTGCAGGGAAAACAGCTACATCAAAATCCAAGGGGTCAGGCAGTCATAGGATTCATTCATTATTACAGCCAAATCTACCTTAGGACTGGTCATTGAGCTTCTGGACCGAGGGGCATTGCAGACTGTACCTTCTGACATGCAAATTCTCCTAAGATCACATTGAAACATTCTTCCAGCAAGGTGAGTAAAACGTCCCCTTATTTCTATGACAAACATAGTGATTCAGTGGAAAATCTGATTGTATACGTCATGGTCCCCCCAGTTTCTAAATAATTATAATTAATGGAACTGCATTAATGAGCTAACTTTGATGATCTGTGTTGTATAAATAATATTTCTTTAAAATGTAAAATTATGATAGGTACATACATTTACTTACATTGCCTTTTGTCTAAAATTATGAGAAAAGATTCATTTTGCATTTCACCTGATTATGCCTGGTAGATAATTATATGACAACAATGTCTGTGGCATTGATAGACTATAAGTTGGTTAATTCATAAAAAGCCTAGAACGGGGGACGGGGGGGGGGGGGGGTTGGTTATGGTAAAGGAACTATTAGTCCCACGTGCCAAAGATAAGATAGATAAGCTATATTCATTATTTTGTTTCCAGGAAATTTGTTGTCACAGCAGCAGTAACAGTACAACAGTAAATACAATATCTAAGACCCACAGTCATGTCTTTAACGCATACCACACACACGCACATTGCTTACACAACATTACCAGCAAATAAGAGCATTATTCACACGCACAGACACACACACCGCACACACACATACACACACAGTCAGAACCATTCATGAGGGAACTAACAAACCAGGTTTGACCTCGAGTATTGCATTCGTTTTTTTTATACCTCTGATCCTTAAATTTCAACAACTGCACATAGAGTCCACCTAGATTCGGTCCGTTTATGTAGTACAATTCTTCTCACCTAAAGCGCCTTGTGGCTCGGTGACCGAATTCGGTGGCCTTTGTGTGGCTACCCTTAGGCGGGGTTGAACTCCAGGCTCTTTTGGAGACAGACAGAAAAAAAAAATAATTCAGAGGTCATGTAATAACGTTCATTGTGGAAAAATATTCATTGTGGAACAACATCAGCGTTTGACACCAGGAAAAGTGAAAACATTGACACATTTAAAAATAGGCTGAAAACTGAATTGTTTAGGATTGTTTTCATTAAAACTGAATGATGTCCCTTTTGATCTACTCTCATCTTCAAACCTCTGGGACCAAAAGGGACATTATTCAGTCCTGTATGTCCTTCAGATGGTGTCGTGCAGGTTTTTACTGGCAGCAGAAAAAGCATTCAGGGTTGTGATGTCCAGCCCAGACGTCATATACAAAGTGCCGGATTAGGCAAGTGAGACTGAAGTCTAGGGCTCCAAAATCTAGGCGGTCCCCGTCACCTCAGACCAGTCTGCATAATTATTTTGTGACACGATACGTCTTTTCTCACATTATTATGATGCTACAATGCACTGTAGTTTCTGAACAGATCTTTTGTAATTGTCCTTACGAGAAGGAATTGAGAAGTGCGAAATGTTCAACTCCTATCATTGTCACTGCTGTTACTCATTAATTATGAAATATTTCCATCTTCCTCTAGGCGTGAAGGCGCTGATGTTCAGAGGGGCATCAAACCTAGAATAACCTGGGGCCTTTCTTCATCTAAAGCCGGCCTTGCGCACACACCTTCCCACGCAGAACATTTGTTGATGTCCAGATTCAAAACCTCTTCCTGGGATAAATATTAAAATTAATAAATTTTTAAAAAATATGCAAAGGAGCATTTTGATTTGTTCCCATCTTCATTTCCACGACCATGAGATGATTGCAGAGGAGGACTACATCATCAGCCTCATCAATCGTGTGACATCTTACTTATCTCCTGATGAGGGTCTTCAAGGCTGGCAAACTGCACCAACCAAGAATGATCCGTGGACGCAAAGCAGCCAAAAGAATGAAACAGAACAAGCTGGTGCTGTTAAGTGGACTGTAGATTTATAAGCCACACCTCATCCCCATCTTGGAATACATGAATGCAGGTGGTGGTGAGTACGAGTTTATGTATCTATTGTTCGTTGGTTACTGTTAAAGGACAAGAACATGGCTGCATATGTGTGGACTTTCATTTGCAACCTGAGGTGTTAGTGGAGACACAGGTTACCGAGACGAATCAGCCCGTCGATTTGCGCGCGTATCATTGATATCAACAATGCAACAATTCGCACCACACGCCTTCATAACTGAACGAAAAGGAGCAGAATCGTATTTAATAATATACACGTGCAATTTGTGGTCATAATAATACAGGGTGGGTCAAAAGTAGGGTTACAGTTAACACTATAATCTATATCTAAAATTGTAACCCTACTTTTGGCCCACCCTGTAAAGTGGAAGAAGGAATGGGTCGTCTCGTTATGTTGTGTCTCGGGTATTAGTGTGACAAAAGTAAATGTTTCATTGGAAATCTTTGAGGTGTACACAATCCCTACAGTGAAACGTGACAGCACGCAGAGTTTGCCTTTTGAGTTTTATCCAGCAGGATTACGTCACCTTTACATGACAATGTTCTATATAACTCCTTTCTGTCAACTTTTGAGAAAACAAGGATTGGGTTTTCATGAGTAATGTGTTAATAGCTTTTAGTGCAAAGCATTTTACTTTTGCCGTTTCCGTTTCCGTACACATGAGAACCCAGCATTACTCAATGCGGTAAGCAGTAACAGCATTATCGAACTAGTTGGCAGTTTACAATGGGCACTGCGCCGGCATTTAGTCTAAGAACTCGCAACCGAGGCTTGAACGTATTTTATGCAGTTATTTCCCTTCCCTCGTACTGACGAAATGTTGCACAATAAAACGCATAGTGAACGACAGAACCACAACACAACGGCTGGCTTGTTAATGAAATTTCTTCCTTATCAGAATTCCGGATATTAGTTTTGAAAGAGAGCAGAGTGAACATGATGGCTGAATGAGTGAATGGGTGAGTAGGTGAGTGAGTGAGTGAGAGTGAGATATTGGATGAGTAGCGATGAAAAGGAGGATGGGGTGGAAAAATGGGCGTGTCAGTGAGTTGCTGAGTGAGTTATGCTCGCATAGTGCTTTTTAATGATGAGAGAGGGAGAGCGAGAGAGAGAGAGAGACGGAGAGCGAGGGATGTCAACGAGAGAGAGGTGAGGAGAGAGAAAAAAAGAGGTCGAGTGTGTGTGACTCTGTGTGTGTGTGTGTGTATGTGACAGAGAAATGGCGAGAGAGAAAGACACAGAGAGGGAGAATGAAAAAAAGCGGGAGGGAGGGGAGGGAGAGAGAGAGAGAAAGAAAGAGAGAAAGAGAGATATGATGGGGGAGAGGAATTGGAAAGGGAGAGACAGCCTGATATCATGACAAAGAGAGAAGAGTGAAATGGGAGAGAGAGAGAAAGAGAGGGAGACAGACAGACAGGCACACAGACAGACGGAGACAGAGAGAGATAGAGAGAAAGGGACTGGGTGACTAATGTGACTAAAAGCCGAGGTTGCTACCATTGTAATCCAAATAACCTGGTTTTCACGAGGCCAGTGGACTTTTCAAAGGACAGTAATAATCAAACGCAACTGCAAAGTGTACCAAACAGGTCCTTCAACAATAACAAAGTCTCAAACACATTGACCCTATTGTCGACTGATATTGACGCTGCCAACGACACAGATTGGCATTGGGGGTGAGGGGTGGGGAAGGGGGGGGGGTACTTGGTTCACATTACCGTGGGAACAAGACAGCTTTGCTATAGAATTCCGTTTAATCTCAGCGGTGGTGTTTGTTGGTAGATTTGTTGTCATTAGGAGAGTTGTTATTGTAAGATTCGGGAGTAGAAAGGCAGAACTAGAGAGAGGGGGAGGGGGGAAAGAAAAATTGCGAGAGAGAAATAGGAGAGAGAGAGAGAGAAAGGCAGAGAGCGAGACTGAGAAAACGAAAAAAGAGAGAGGTAAGAGGGAGGGGAAAAGAGAAGGACAGATTGCGAGATAGAGAATCAGAGAGAGTGAGAGAGAGAGAGAGAGAGAGAGAGGGAGAGAGAGAGGGGATGAACAAGACAAGTAGAGGAGAGAGAAAGATAGAAACGGACAGAGCTAGAGAGACAGACAGAAACATAGCGAGAGATAAAGACAGGGGGGGGGGCAGACAGATAGAGACACAGAAAGAGAGAGAGAGAGCGAGAGAAAGAACGTCGGAGACAGAGACAGAGAAAGAACGCCAGAGACAGACAGAGAGAAAGAGAGAGAAAGAGAGAGACAGGCAGAGAGAAAGAGAGAAAGAGAGAGAGAGAGAGAGAGAGAGAGAGAGAGAGAGAGAGAGAGAGAGGCAGAGAGACGGCTATAATCTATAACCATATTAATAAAAGTGAAACCTTACGACAATCGCTACTCCTCTCTTAATGTTGATTCGGTGGCCCTCAGATTTTATATAACGCTTAGTATAGACCGTGGTCGTGTCCCCGGCACAGAAAATAAAAAAATAATTAATAACTCGCAGAACGTTGGTATTAGTTTCTAGGTTGCGACACATTGGCGTTCGATCTATTTTTTCGGCAAATTAATGTAACTAATATTGGTTCCGGTATAGACTGTATCACACTCACAAAACAACTTCCGGTTAGGAATGGTTTGAATGATGAGATTGAGCTCTAAGACTATGAAGTATGAAACTTTGAATGTGTGTTCTTAATGTGCCTAGACCAGGAAAAAGAAAGGGTCTGGAATTGGGAGATTGACGCGCGCTGCGGGGCCAAAAGTACAGGTTTGTGTTTTCAATATGCCTAGGAAAGTATTATAATATTTCTTTTCCATTAACACATGACGTTATCACGGAAGGAGTTCCGTACCCGAGCGCCAAAGACCAGAAACTAACTAAAAGAGATGATACATAGCTACCCCGGGGGCTTTCCCTGATATGTCAATCTGACTACTGCCCAGACGAACATCGGCCTACGGCCTCGATGATACAAACTGTCTAGACCCTCACGTCGTTACTTATCAATCTGGCAATCTGACAAAGTGGCGCTCGAGTAAGGTACTCCTCCCCGTTATCACTTCCTGCGATGTGCAAACTAACCCGTGCGCAGGGCGTCAACGCGCAAAGAGAGGGCAGTAAAACTTATCTAAAAACAAACAAACAAACAAAAATAAATAAAATAAAGCTCAAGGAACAGGCAAAATGAAGCAGGTCCACAATAATCACCCAGAACGGAAACTAATAAATCGATTTATCCCGGGCAGGGCCGGGAACTCAGCTAGTATATATATTACGAAACAAACATGCAAAAATACAGATGTCACATAGACATAAACATTGTTAATTTTTAAAAATACATGCTTGAAGTAAACAACTTTTAATTATAGCCATCATCTTTCTTATGTTAATTGCCACATTCCTGCCAAATTTAAGGCCTGAAGAGTGTATAATTTGGTCAGTGACTCATGCCAAAGGTTGCAAGTTACTGAAATATATAATAGATGACAGTATCATGTCCTCGAGAGAAGTTCGCAAAACAGAAATTGAATTTTACTCTCCACCGCGTTAGGAAAAAAAAATCTCCTGGGACGAAAAGCTGGACGAATTAATTGTACAAAAATAGCATCCACTGGAAAACCACAAAATCCTTCTTCTCCAAGGACAGCTTTTTTACTAAACAAATCCGGATTCTTTTCTCATTATTAATGGAGCTACGTCTGGGAGTGCTCCGGGAGTTAATCTAACCATCTGTTGTTTTTTTTTTTTTCAGATTAAAGTTGTAGGTCACGTTGACATGATGCTGGAGTCGATGAGTGCGGGGTGAGATTAATGTCGGTTTCAAAATCCCCTCAGGGTTCGCGAGTCCCAAATTGGTGAGATTGAGATCAGGAAACGTGTGACCTATTTCAGTAGAGGGGCTGAAAGACAGTTTTGTCGGCCAAAAGGCTTTTCAATAATAGTGCTATGGATAAATATATTTACATAGCACCCTTTTCTTCCTGACCAGTCAAGGTGCTTTACAGAGAGAAAAATAAAATAATAATCCTCTCTCATATACATACTGTTGTGTTGCTAGTTTTGTGCATCCATTCAATCACAGGACTCGAAGACTTGGTAGTACAGACCAGATTACTTTAAACATTTATTACAATACAATGCAGACCAGTACAAGGATAAGAACATGTACAATCTCACTGGTGACGAACATAATATATATAACCAGTTACAAATATTGTCTAACATCAACATCACAATCTCCCAGCACATGGACATGCACATGTAACTCCTCCGTAACAAATAGCTATCCTCCAGATTCTTCCACGATGCAATAGATATGAAGCTGTCTCTGCTGCCGGTGTCCACCTCGAACGTCACTGGCACACCGTTGATATGACAGGTCTGGACCAGTGGCTCCGCGTCTGACGTCTCTCGGCCAACACGCTGCACTCTTTTTACGGGCCCTTGCTTCTTGATCTGGCGGCAGGCTCGTTTGATGTGGCCTTTCTTGCCACAGAAATTGCATATTGTGTCCTTAAACTTGCACTGGTCAGAGCTGTGGGCACCGCCACATCTGTAGCAGGATGTCTTCTGGCTACATGACTTGTGATCTTGGCTGCCACTGGGCTCTGGTTTCTTTTGGTATTTTGAGTTGTGTTTTTGCCAGGTCTTCTGTTCCTTGGCGCTTGCACCGCTTCCTGGACGAAGCTGGAAAACCGGGGCATTGACAGAGGCTGGACTGGTGATTGTCTCTTTTGTCACTCGGGTAGCCTCCTCCACCTCGGCAGCAACTTGCACAGCACGGCTGAATGTCAGCTCATCTTCTTTTTCTTTGAACAGCGCCTTCACCACCGCTTCGTTGCCGATACTACACACGAATCTGGTCCGCATCGCCTCATCCAGAGGATCTGTGATGGATGCAAAATCACACGTGGCTGCTTCCTGTCTGATCCTGGCTGCCAGCTCATGGGCACTCTCACCAGGTCGCCGCTCCGTCCTGGTCCAGAACTTGAACCGCTCTCGGACCACGAAGCGTTTTGGATTGAAGTGGTCTGCCATGTACGCCTGGATTTCTTCAATGGAGAGGCTGTTGACGTCCTTGGGGGATGTTTGTTGAGCTGCCAGGTTATTAAGGAGCTTGAATGTTGCGGACATCTGGTTTGTCAGAAAAACTTCCGCCTTTTTTTCTGCTGGGACTGAGTTGGCCTTCACGAA
The DNA here is from genome assembly GCA_963931925.1 of Onchidella celtica. Classification (NCBI taxonomy): domain Eukaryota; kingdom Metazoa; phylum Mollusca; class Gastropoda; order Systellommatophora; family Onchidiidae; genus Onchidella; species Onchidella celtica. Next base: position 25,834,169 of record OZ007575.1, on the reverse strand, counting down.
TGTCTCAAATCTGGACCAATAATCGGTCCAAAGCTCTGACGTAGGGTCAAACTCACAGAATTTGGTTGCCGTAGGAGTTGTTGACTTGCTGGCTAGTGCTGTCATCAACAACTCCATATGTTGGCGCTGTTGCTCCATCTGCGATTCCATCTGTTGGCGCTGTTGCTCCATCTGCGATCTCAGCAACTGGATCAGGTCATCGTTGGCACTGGTCTGAGATCGTGTCGCCATCAGGTTGCTGTGGCTGTGTCTGCACTGCTGTCAAAGGTCCAGCTCCGGTTATCCGAAGGTCGCTGGGTTTGCTCCACCGGGCGGGGCTGTATCCTCGGCAGTGTCTTTGCTGGTCTTCCAGTTTTTATCCTCGTCGCCAGTTCTGTTGTGTTGCTAGTTTTGTGCATCCATTCAATCACAGGACTCGAAGACTTGGTAGTACAGACCAGATTACTTCAAACATTTATTACAATACAATGCAGACCAGTACAAGGATAAGAACACGTACAATCTCACTGGTGACGAACATAATATATATAACCAGTTACAAATATTGTCTAACGTCAACATCACAATCTCCCAGCACATGGACATGCACATGTAACTCATACATACATACTATGTCAATATTGGGAAAAAGAAAAAGGTGTATGTTGCGAAACTCTGCGTGAGAAATAAAACCCAAACGATACAAAGCAAACTAAAGAGAAGACAGAAAATACACACAATTTTCGGCTTTCGCCTTTTTCAAGTGAAAAAAACAACAACACAAAAACAATCGAACAATAAAAGATTCCAACAGGAACTGTCTGGAATCTAAGCGAAACAGGATAATTATGTTACTTATCTGCGAGTTCTTGCTTGGTTAGCAGCAGTGATGTGAAGTCGGTAAAAAAATTTTCGACTCCGACTCCGACTCCGACTCCAGGCTTTTAAGAAAACACGGCTCCGACTCCGAATCCGACTCCAGGCTTTGAAAAAAGTCCGACTCCGACTCCGACTCCGACTCCAGACTTTGAAAAAGTATGACTCCGCCTCAAGACTTTTAATATTGTTTTTGAAATCACTTTATCTGGTAGACAAACATCAAATATTTCATTTTTTTCCCCCACAATTGTACAAAAATAATGTTCACATTTTTAGATGTACAGGTTAAGTGTTGTCAGCAGTATTCCACGATGGCACAATTCGATTATGCCTGATTTTTGTTATTTCAGCAACTTGGAAATTCGTAAAATATGCCTTCTGCCCTGGTGGGACCGTTGGTTGTTACAAGTCAAAAACATAAAAGCATTGACCTACGTCATTGTGGAATGATGCTGGCGATACACCCAACATAGCAAAATTTACTCCAATTAACAACAAATTCACTCCAAAACAACATATCAGTTGACATGTTCAAAATTTAATTTAATCCAAAAACTGTTATTGTATTAAATTGTGCAAAAATTATATTAATGATAATTGCATAAAAAAAAAAATTTAAACTGCAGTTGTATTAGCACATTGACGCACATAATACATGTATTGACCAAACATAACATACAATATACAGTAAATTCTCCCAATTAAGGCTAACCAAATTGTCAGACAAAAAGATTGGAAGGGAGGTCATCTTACTTCGGAGATCATTTAAAAAATAAATAAGAAAAATAACTTAATCGGGAGGTAGGTCTTACTTAATTCGGAGAGTTGTAATCGGGATAGTTACTTTAACTATAATACATTAATTGTCAAGACCAAAAGTGTTGTAACTAGAAGGTGGTCTTCATTGGGGAGATCATTTAAATTTTAAACCTTTGCAATTCTGAAATGGGTACGAGTGTATTAATATTTTCTTTCTTTTTTAACATGAATTATTTTAAGGGGGGTGGGGGGGGGGTGTTGCCTGAAAAGGGTTGAGAACTCTTGATGTACGCCACGCATTTGACTCTGTGAAATTATGGCCGGTACTAGAGCTTAATACTCTCGTTGGTTTATGAACAGAAACAAAATCTGAACTGTATGGTGGAGCTTTTCGGTAGAAACACGAGAGGTACCTGGTTAATTTCGCTTCTTCAGTATGTCTTCTGTATGGGCACGAAATGGTCTTTACTCTACCACTTGATCGGAGCTCCCTATACTTTCGTTAGCATAGCAGTATGATCTTGCAAAAATTGTCCATATTGCAGATTGTGTTTATCTCTTTATTATTTATAGGAGGTTCCGCTGCCATTGGCATTTACAGCTCACTTTTCTTGTTTTTACCTCTCTTATTGTTGTTTCTGTGTGTGTGTGTGTGTGTGTGTGTGTGTGTGTTTGTGGCAAAGGATTAGCTTTTCTTAGAATTTTGCCCTGGCAGCGGCCCTATTCGGCGTGCCCTTCACGACTTTCAACTGCCAAGGTATCTTTGATGTGCGCAACGTGCACACGGGCCCTCCGAGGTTTTTTTTGTCTTTATCCGAGAAGACTAGGTGCTAAATCGTAATTACCATAGGATCAAGGACAGGAATTTTCTCCCCAAATTCCAACATGCCTTGCAGCGACTCGGAATCGAACCCGGCACCCTCAGCAAAAGAGGCGAGAAAAAAGTGCTTGAGGGGGAGGGGTGGGGGGGGGGGGGGGCGAAAAGCAGTTTTATTGGCTAAGGACGTTTTCGGGCGAAACTCAGGTTTTGATTATTTACGCTTCTTTATTATCACTTCTTTGTGTGCACAAAATGTCTTTACTTTACAGACCAGTAGAGTTCCTTATATACCCTTTTCATTTACCGTCCTCCATATCACATGATTTGCAAAAAAAAATGGCGGCGTGCCCCACTTGTAGGGCAGAAGCGGTGGACAACAGCCATACGATGCCATCCTCTTGTTGGGCACCCAACGGTACAAACCCGTTACGTGCTGGTTCTGGCTTAAAAATGCGTCTTGGCTTAGACTGTGCACATTTTCAGATGCCATCACTAAGGCAAGTTGAGGTTCATGCCCTACACGGTGCTTTTCGAAGCCGTGCGGCTCCCTGCAAACAACCGTAACGTTGAAGTGAAAAGGGTCGATACTTTGTTTAACCAAACGATCTTGCAAAAGAGTTCCACATTGCGCATTTGTATGGGCGGAGTTTGATAAAGAACCCGCGTTCGCCAGATTTTCAGGACGACCTTCCGCTCATACGGCTCGGCTTTGTGTGAAAATTTGAACACATACCTTCCAACTTAACTGTTGTCTGCAGCGGGAGGTCTTGCTGAAAAAGCATTACCGTGACGTCACTTTCCAACCAGCCCGGCCGATCAAATCTGGTTAGAGCGCGCCGCGCCAGCTGCCAGGTCTAAGGTTACTACACAGCCAAACAAGGTAACTGGGACAACCCATCTCTCATATGAGACAACTTGTTAGGCAATCATTCAGTTTAGACAAGATCTCAATTGGAATTTCCGGTTGTAATCCATCATTACCGGGCATTCCCGATTACAGCAATATTTGCCCTGGGAAACAATGAACGCACCGCAGAAAGAAAACAAAGAAAGTCTAAAGATGTGGTTTCATGCGTACGGGAAACGGCAAGGGAAACACAAAAAAAAAATAATAAAACTTCAAAGAGTGAAATAAGAACACCGTTTCTTATGGCCGCCCTTATCCGTCAACATTATCGACGGATACGGTCCAGCTTTATCCGTCAACATTGTCGACGGATACGGTCCAGCTTTATCCGTCAACATTATCGACGGATACTGCCCAATATTATCGACGGATACTTGGGTTTATCCGGCAACACTATCGGCAGATCTTGGGCCGCCAACAATATCGGCGGATAAAGCTCGGGTTGACTAATGACAAAAAACAACAACAAACAAACAAGCAAACTGGATTTTTTAAAAATTACCAAACAGATTGATTACAGATAAAAAGACTTTTATAAGAAAAGAAGAAAAAATAAAAAACCCTACCCGGCTGAGAGCAGCTGAGAATGGAACCTCTGGGGAGAAAAAACGGGGAGGGGGCAATGAATGGTAATTTGGAGCGGGGGGGGGGGTTGCCTGAAAAAGGTTGAGAACTATCATAGCATAGTGTACGCCATGCATTTGTGAGTAGATCTGAGGAATTCAGACTTAAGGTGAAAGACTAAATTTCTGAGAAAACCCGTCCAAAGGGGGAACTTTTTCTAGGGAAATTGAGATTTGCTTATTAATAATTATAGCAGTAATTATTCTGTACTAGCTGAGGTCCCCGGCCCTACCCGGGATACATCGGTTTGAATATAGGTTTCAGTTCTGGGTGGTTATTATGGATCTGCTTCATCTTGCCTGTTCCTATTTGTTTATTTTATTTTTGTTTGTTTGTTTTCAAATAAGTCTTACTGCTCTGCCTTTGTGAGTTGACACCCTGCGCATCCCGTACAATATAGCATGACTTGCGCACGGGTTAGTGTGTTTGATAGTGAACACATCGCAGGAAGTGATAACGAAACCTTAAAATGGTGAACCATGATTCGTAAAATTGGGGAAACAATAAATTTCCAATAAAAAAAAGTACACCGATTTGAGACTTCTATTAAAAACTGTGCACCCTTACATCCATTCTGATGCACCATATAAAATTTGAAGTCTGAGTGTTGTGTGGTTCAGAAGCCTTTTGCAACGAAAAATCTCAAGTCCACAAATAATATATACTTTGCCTGAAATCGTCTTGGAAATGGTTTTTGAAAGAGGTGTGAATTTCACTTTTAGCCCCCTTTTGTCAGATCCAATCACATTTGGGTCAACGTATTTCTGTTAACCCCCCTCGGGCGTTGAACCAAAATCCAATTATAATAAAATACTACAGACGTGAAACACAAAAAGCTACGCAAGTCCCCGTTTTTCTTTAAAAACGCAACAACACGAAAAAGACGAGAAAGATCAAGGCAAGAGAGAAACAGCATAACAACCTCTGTCGTTCTGAGGAAAAAGGACAGTACACGCCAAACGCAGAAAGTTTACAGAAGAGATGAGGAAATATTTCCCTTTGCACCGAGATTTTTTTTTGGGGGGGGGGGGGGGTTCAAATTCTATTGTTGATAATCAAAAGAAAGTATACAGCTAGGCACATACTAGATCAGCCAATAACACTACGGATATCCGACACATAAGATTGACGTCAAGTTGGTACATAGGAATGACGTCGTTCCTGCGTAGATCCGTTGATTTCGTCATAACGCCGGCGCTGGTTTGATTAAGGGAACCCGTTCATACGGCAATCTTACCGACTCGACGCAAATCTACGTCGGACTGACGTTGTGATGGCGATTTTGATGGATCGACTGGTTGGTTGGTGTCGTCAATGCATTGAGCCTCAGTGAGATCCAATTAATTGTTCATTGGTGGGCGGGGTGTCCTTAAAACTCAGTTTTGACGTCACCCAAACAACTAGTTTGCCAATCTAATTCGGCTTAGTGTATGCCTAGAATCTAGTTTGACTCGCACAAACTTAGAGGCCTTGTCCACAGCATCCGCTCCACTATTTTGACGGAAAATGACATAAAAAATTCTCTTTGCCTCTATAGCGATGAGGAGCAGAGCGGAACGGATGCTATGGACAAAAGCAGAATCTTACTGGCGATGGGACTAATGTGCCATAACTAGTAAACAGGTTGTGTGTTGTGTATGTCTGTGCACGTGTGCATGTCATGGTGCGCATGTGTAGATGTGTTTGTATGCATGCATGCATATGAGAGTAGATTATTCTTTTGTTTCCCTCCCTGGAAAGCATGTTGAGCCGTCAGGAAAAACGTGCCAAATAACCCTACTTTATTAAATTTGTATTGTTATCAGTATTATTAATTTGACCTAAATTGGGACATACGGCCTTTTTCAGTAATACTGTACAAACTTCAGACAGAACAGTCAAAGAGACTTTGCTATGAGAGAACACTGCACGGGGCTTCAAACCCATATTTATTTATAAGTTCCAGGGGCAAAAACTCTACTATGGTAATTCCTTTCTTTAGATTAAAGGCCCTTGATTCGATCAAATGACAGTGGTTACTTTCAGTTTGGGGTAACTCGTCCGACTTCTGAGCTGGCCCAAATTTCAGTTACCTCTCAATATATTTATGTCAGGGGCGGATTCACTGAATTAGGGAGAAGGGGCACATAAAAAAAGAAAACACTTGGATAAGTGACAAATAATTTTATTATTCGATCTACATTTGTTATTTTGTACTTAAAATAAAAAACAAAGTAGATATAGTTTTAGAGGAAGCACAAAGTCATATTATTTGCTTCGGCATGCAACCCCTTCATCCCATACACTTTCCCCGTCTTGTGCTAAACAGTGTGCTCTCATTATGGATTTTCGGACGTACGATGTACATCAACTGGTCACTGGCATTGTGGATTTTAGGATGCACGGCGTATATCAACTTGTCACTGACACTGACGATTTTAGGACGTACGGCGGTCACTGTCGATTTTAGGACGTAGGGCGTAAATTAAATGTCACTGACACTGTCAATTTTAGGATGTACGGTGTACATCAATATGTCACCGACACAGTCGATTTTAGGACGTACGGTGCGCACTGCCGGTTAGGGAACGTACGGGATATATCAATGTGTCACTGACACTGTCGATTTTAGGACGTACGGCGAGCACTGTCGATTATAGCACGGTCGGTGTACATCAGCATGGCCCTGACACTGTCAATTTTAAAACGTACGCCAACAGCGCAATCAAGGGACTAAACTGAAGGAGTAAACATTCTCAAAAACACCATTTTTGAAGAATGTCTCAGACAATCTGCTCCCACGCCAGTTCCGCCACTGATTTCTGTACATTGTATACTTTGAATGAAGGAAAATGAACAAAATGGGCTAGAAGAGTTTTGTTTGAAGAGTTCACTTTCGTCTGTAACATCGCACAATGTAACCGATGAGGGTTATATCGTGAATTTTTTCTAGCCATGTTCAAATTGAGTTCTTGAGATAGTCAAGATATACCGTGCAAAATGCCACTGAAATCTTCGAAACATCAAAATCTGATCATACAACAAGAAACTGGTGACATGCTGGTCTAGAGGCACGGTGCTCGCCTCTCATGCCGAAGGCACTGACTGTGTTCGATTCCCGGTCCAGTCAGGCCTGTTGGAACTTTGGGATTTTTCTCGTATTTTCCTAGCCCTAACCTTATGGTAGTTAAGACTGAGCACCAAGTCTTTCCTGTATAAGCACTAAAAACTCGCATGGCCCGTTGAACACGTGGAAGATACCTTGGCAGTTGGAAATCGAGACGGGCCTGGCGGACAGGCCGCTGTTCGGACAAAATTAAAAAAAAACAAAAAACGCAAGAAACTGCCTACCAAAGCTGCACTGTGGCGACGACGCGTCTGCTGCACTTGTAACTGGGCTGCGGTGACACATACGTACATTTTTCAAATAAGATCAAAGAAGTATACAAAATACAAAATTAAACACAGAGGAAACATAGGAAAAGACAAAACAACATCAGGAAAAGTGAGGTGTAAGTGCTAAAAGCAATGGTCCTCCTAAACCAAATACCTCAAACCAAAGCTTACCATGGTCAGCGTGTCCTACTTGTGTGTGTAGGGGTGGAGGTTGGATGGCTTGAAGCCAAACGTATAAAAAGCTCAAAAGGAACCAAAAAAAAAAAAAAGGGGGGGGGGGAGGAGGAAAAATCAAGCGCAGCTTTTTATGGATGACCCCCACGTCTTAATGAATCATAACATTGGTGTAGTTGTATGTATGTGTGTGTGTGTGTGTGTTGGTGTGTGTGTTTTGTATTTTGTATAACTCTTTAATTCCATTTGGGAAATTGGCCTTTGTGTTATTGCAGTCCAGTTACAACTAGAACACGCACGTCGGCGCCACAGTGCAGCGCCGGTCGGCGTTTAATTTTTTTTTGGGGGGGGGGGCAGATGAGGGGGGAGGGGGAGGGAATCTAGGGAGGAATTTTGTTTAATTTTGCCCGGGCAGCGGCCTGTCCGGCCGGCTCTTTTCGATTTCCATCTGCCAAGGTATCTTTAACGTGCGCAACGTGCACACGGGCCCTCCGAATGTTTTCGTCCTTATGCGAGAAGACTAGGTACTCCATCCTACCCCCTCAATGGTCCTTCTGTAAAAGAATTCAGTAGCAAAATTCAAGACAGTTTTTACAAAATGAGCGAAACAAACAAGATTATCTTCCCTTCCTATCATTGACAGCGCTAAATTTCCCAGTGTCCCTAGAGACTTGGGAAACGCGAGATCTTGAGTTAATGTGTCTTTATCAGTTAGCGAATTAGACTGCAGCTGTTAGTGCAAATCGGTGAAACCCGGAGCTGAGGGGAGGGGGGAGTAGGGGGCGATGAGAAAGGTGTTAAAAGCTGGTGTCACACTGAGTCAGTATTGTTGAGCCTCGGTTTTGGTGTGGAGATGTGGCCTGTGACTTCAATAGGACCTCGGGCACTGGCCAAACTGAAAAAAAAAAGTCAGTCTGACTAGTTTCTGGCACAACAAATATGTCTTGACTCCGGTGGTGGCAAGAGAGACGTAGCGTACTGAGTCAAACAGACGCGTCGGGATTTGAATTTGGAGGGGCCACATTGGCGCGATCACGATCATATTCTCTGTCTCTCTCTGTCTCTCTTCAAGTGCCGGATCTGGAACAGATATCGACGATCATGGTTCGCTACTCATTCCTCCACTCGGATGCTCTCAAAATGCCCATTTTGTCCTGGTTTTTCCCTGTCGCCCATCTGTTCAAACTCTCTAAATTATGTTATTCTTTGTCTACCTCTGCTTTAATTGCCCTCTATTTTTCCAATTAAAACATTCAGGTGTTCAAGACCTTTGTGTCGATTCAGGTGTCCCACGAACTGCAATTGTGTTCTCCTAAATGTTTTTTGTAGTGACCTCTCCGTATTGGCGTCTTTCATCACCATTACATTCAATTTCGTTTCCTTTCATGAAATATTTCGTAGTCTCCTTAAAAAGCACATTTCCGTTGCCTCTAAGGTACTTTCCATGCCCTTGGTTTATGTCCAGCATTCACAACCGTACAGGCGGGTTGACCACACATAGTTCTTCAAAGCCCTTGTTTTTTTTGTTGACACTGAGATGTTTCTGTTCTTTAGGATTGAGCTCATTTTGTTAAAGCTATCTTTAGCCATCGCAATTCTTCTTGGTCCATCTGTTGTACCACGATCACACTACTCTAGGGAAAAAGCAAGACTGTGGAAAGAATGTAACAGAATAATAAGACAAAGAAGGAGACCCAACCAGGAGTGCCCGAAAAGGCGAAACAGACTTGACCCACTGCGCCGCCAGCCTCAGGTCAGGGCGCCAGAGAGAATCAGTCAGGGAAGTGCTTTGGTGTGGAAGGGCATCAGAGGGAATTAGTCAAAAGTCTGAGTTCTGTTATTTGGACGTGACCAAGTCAGTGCAAAGCGGGTAAATGGCAGCTGGACAGTGTTGAGGATATGGGAAATGGCAGAGGCTGATTCCCGTGGGGAGTGAACGTCTTGTCCCGGGAGGTTGGGAGAAAATACCCTTTGACTCTGCTTTACGTCATTGCTCTGTCATGGGATCAAAAGTAATGAGACGATTACGACTGATTATAGCGGTGGCCATTGTGATTTGGGTAAGAGTCTAGAGTTTCTTTATCCGATGTCGAGCACAAGTCTATTCCGGACAATGCCGGACAACCTCATCTAGTATTTAAAAAAAAGAAAAGGGAAACGTTACACTGAAGAAAATACACACGCAGAAGAAAAATACCCATTTGAAAATTTTTCTTAAATTTCAACCAACTCTAAACCATTGGCCCCTGCTGACGATAAGGTAAATATACAATGCATAGTATGCACTCAAGATTAAGATACCTTAGACTTCCTCTCAGACACGGCATAGATTACTGGATAGATCTCTGGACTATCTTGTCATCACCCGGGGAATATCATTCCCTCTTCCCGGGAATTTTGCACAGGAGATCCGAGATAACTGAATTCCGATCAATTCCATCTCAAAAGAAAAAACAACAAAGAAAGAGTACCTGCGTGGGATTTGTTCAGCGAGACAGGGGCGGTCTGTAAAGTATGCACGTTTCATTTTGATATTTTTGACTGTCACATTTCCTCCCACCATTCTCCTACATGCTTTTTATACGCGTTTCTTCAAACTATCCACCCTCGCTCTCCCTTTTACGCTTTTCATACAGCTGCCTTCAACCTCGCCCCCCCCCCCAACCCAGAATGCCCACCCCCTACCATCTTGCACGATGTTGGACCAATAAAAATGTTGAATGTCAAAGGCAAGTCCTTGGTATTTTTTTTTTTAGGATTTAAATGGCATTTTTCTGGGATTATTTGACGGCTTCTTTGCAAAATTAGCCTGTATTTAATGTTTTATACAATTTTACCACTTAATTATTTTGTTGTAAAATTAAACCATAAAGTTTAAACCAAACTCGGGCGCACATCCATTAGCGTATCTAAGAAACGTACGGTACGCTTTGAAAACACGCCCTCCCCTCCTCCTCTCAACTATGCCTTTTTCATAATAATTACGTTCGGGACCAGCCAATACTGAGATTCCCGCCAACACAACCCCCCCCCCCACCCCACCCCCACCCCACCCCAGCCAACGAGCGTAAGAACGTTTTTGCATGGCCCCTTAGTGTCATTTGACAAGATCCAGACGTAATAAATATTTATGCACAGATTGTGGGATCGAGATATTCGGTTTTCATATAGAGCTGGCTCGAACGGTAAATTCCATTACTGGAAGGAATATCGAATATTCGTTAGGCATTAATCGAATATCGGACACTGTTTCGAATACCTGCGCGTTGTCGTAAGAAAATACAACTCCATGGCCGAATTTCCCGAGTTTGAGTTTGAATCTGAGCACGATAACCACCATTTTGCGTCTTACACGGTTTTCTTTTTACGCTGTCTTACTTGCGGTGAGTTTTCACCTTCCAGGTTCTTGTAAATAGGATCATATAAAGGTGAAATTTAAAATCTAACTTGAAAATATGTAGCGTAAAATATGTCTATCTGTATATTTATATGATGTTGTGTATACATGTACCAGCTTAAAAGCCTGCGCTTCTAGCTGAACTTAAAGCTTGCTCCTGCGGAGAGCTGCTTGGGCCATCGGTACGTATTGACCGAGCTGTACGAGCTTTTTCTTTTTCACACATTCGCTTTTATTCATATAGACGATAAAAATCCTGTTAAATCGACTTTTAGATTTCAGCCTCCTTCAGAAACGTCAAGATGCGCTGCTTGGCCACGTCTTTCACCCGAGACAAGAGGAAATGTTGTATTTCTTGCTACTTGACTTCAATATTTCATGTAACTCGATGACCCTTCTCGTAACTACACCGATGTCGTATCAGGCTGGGCTCGCGGCGTACCAGCCAATCTCTGATCGGCCAACTAATTGGATGGTGACGTAACGCTATTCCGTTTCTATGCGGGGAGAAAATCATTTGGCTGTTGTGCGAGATATTATTGAAGTTCGGTGTCTTGACGTCACTATCCAACTCGTCACGTGATCCAAATCTGCTCCGACCGGCCTTGATCTCGAAGGAAAAAACAACAACAAAAAACACAGAGCGTTGAATAGTTTTGAATCTATTCAGATGGTAGGACGAGAATCCTAGCCCGTGGGCTGAATGAACTTTCTTGACCGCACCCCAAGGGAAATCTGAACATTATACGAACATTGAAATGTCTCTCCTAAAAGTGCACAGTCCATGTAAAATACTGCTTTTTTTTTCCCTGATATTTTATGACATACATACAGACAACCCTCCCATGTTTCGCCCTCTTAAGAATTTCAGTTCTCCAAAATTTGGCATTTGCATACAAACGGTATTTTTCCTTGGGTGGACAGAGATACAAAATTTTGTCCCTCGCAACATTTACTATGATTAAAATGTTCTCGTAAAATCTATCTGTAATTACATAGTTCCAAATTCTCCACTGTTGGACTGAAAAGGCTTTTTTTTTTATTATCAGGCTACCTGCAGTAACCAAAGTTTTGCATGTAGGTTTCAAGTACCGGGAAGCTACACTGACGTTTGGATTCTTAAAAAATTGGTTTGGTTTTTGAATCTATAGAAAATGCATGTTTCATGGTGCTGTCAACAGTTCTGGTTTTCATTCTCCATCTTGGCTCCATTCTGTAACGGCATCGCACATGTCATGGAATGCAACCATACCAAGCGTTCACTTTGGTGCGTAAGGTCCTGGCGCGCATGAGTTCTGAAGCCAAACCGTAGATTTTTAAAGAGAGAGAGAGAGAGAGAGAGAGAGAGAGAGAGAGAGAGAGAGAGAGAGAGAGAAGAGAGAAGAGAGAGAGAGGCGGGAGCAATGGTTTATTCCGGGCAATGGCCGGCAGGTCATCTTGTTAAAATATAATTCACACAAAATGTGCAACATTTAAAATGACAACATTGTTTATGTGTGATTTAATTCCATATTAGAAGTTGCTGGCAAAACACAGATCTTCCCTAGGATGAACCTGGCGGAATGGCAAAATACAACTGTGGAACAGCCGCGCAATTCAAAGAAAACGCCATTCGAATACTCGAAAAAATGTCTCGAATACCCCAATGCCAGTTTACACACAGTGTGACATAGAGTCGAGGCAGACAGATGTTCGAGAGTGGTACAGTTATCGCTATAACACGAGGGCCAGACAGGCCGCATGTAGTGGAACTGGAAAGGGGATTATGCAATACACAAATGCGACATAAATTATTGTCTAGAGACTACATCGTTCATACAGACAGCTCCATCTTCTTCAGAGCGTGGTACCATCGACCCCTGCAGACCAGCGGTTTTCAACCTGACGCGACCTTAGTTCTTGGTTGTCCCAACTCCACGTGTTAGTGCAACTGAGAAATTCAACGTGAAACATGTGCAGCTTTGGTATGATTAATAAGGAGTTGGTGGTAATGTCCACAGCATCCGCTCTGCCCAGCTATTTTTACTGAAAATAACGTATGAAGAAGTACAAAACAATCCTTGCCTCTGTATACTTGTCCACAGCATCCACTCTGCTCCGCTATTTTTACGGGAAATAACGTATGAAGAAGTATAAAACAATCCTTGCCTCTGTATGCTTGTCCACAGCATCCACTCTGCTCCGCTATTTTTACGGGAAATAACGTATGAAGAAGTATAAAACAATCCTTGCCTCTGTGTACTTGTCCATAGCATCCGTTCTGCTCCGCTATTTTTACGGGAAATAACGTATGAAGAAGTATAAAGCAATCTTTGCCTCTGTATTCGTGTCCACAGGATCCGTTCCGCTCCGATCCTCACCGCAATAGAGACAAAGCGAGTTCTTACGTCATTTTCCGTAAAAAATACCGGATGTCCAGATGCCGTGGACAAGACCGCTTGGAATAAACTGGATCTGTCAAACAGCTTGATAAGTGCCACAACGCATTTTAAACAAGTGTCAAAGTGTTCATTATTGTTACACCTCTTCTTCTACACACTTAAAGATCTCCAGTTTTTCGGAAAAATGGGGATAGAACAAACAAGAATTAAGATTGTGCTGAATGTCCGGCATGCTATTTTCGAGGGTGGGGGAGGGGGGTCTTGAGAGTCGAACGAAAAGGGAAAAAAAGTAATCCACTCTCTTTGTCTCTCTCTACTTCTGTGTACATATTGTGTGTGTCCTTTTCTTGGTGTCTTTCCATACACGCATGTATGAATCTCTATTTCTGTGTGTGTGTGTGTGTGTGTGTGTGTGTATGAAAAGGAGAAGAGAAAGAGAAAGAGGGGGAGAGGTAGGAAGAGGCAGAGATAAAAGGAGAGAGAGTGAAACAAAGAGAGAGAGAGAGTTAAACAAAGGGAGAGAGAGAGTGAAACAAAGAGAGAGAGAGAGAGAGAGAGAGAGAGAGAGACATGGGCATAAAAGAGAGAAAGAGAAAGAGAAAGAGAGCGATGACGGGCAGGGAGTGAGCAAGAAAGAGGGGGAAAGAGAGACAGAGAAAGAGGTGGTTGAGGAAGAAAGAAAGGAAAAGAGAGAGGGAGAAAGACAGAGGGAGAGAGAGGGAGAGAGGGAGAGCAAGAGAGAGACATAAAGAAAGAGAGGGAGACAAAGAGAAAGCGAGAGCAAATTGCAGGGGTGGACAACATGCTTTTTTTAAATAGGGGTGGGGCGGAGGGGGGGGAGCGGGGGTGTGATCTGAGAAGATACCAGAAGTTAGAAAGTGGAGTCAGGAAGCAAAGACAGGCTGAACACCACTGTGACAGAAAAACCAATGACAATAACTCTGGGTGAGGGAACGTGACCCCCGGGCGGATAAATGTTTTGAAGGGGACAGATGAAAAGCGCAGACTGAGATAATAATTATAATAAGCCCTCGCTAGCCACGTCTCTCAGCAGCCAGATGGCAGGAGGCTAAGTGTATTGGGTTGAATTGCCAATTTGCATTATTCCACTAGATATGGAATATTTCTGAAACAGTATTCGAATATTCAATATTGTTTCAAATACCTGAGAAAGGGAGAGAGGATAGATAGATAGACTGATAGATAGATAGATAGATAGATAGATAGATAGATAGATAGATAGATAGATAGATAGATAGATAGATAGATAGATAGATAAATAGATAGATAGATAGATAGATAGATAGATAGATAGATAGATAGATAGATAGATAGATAGATAGATAGATAGATAGATAGAGAGAGAAAGAGACAGACAGACAGACAGACAGAGGGAAAAGAGAAGGAAGAGAGAGAGAGAAAGGGAAAGAAAGACAGAGGTAGAGGGAGATAGATAGAGAGAGAGAAAGGGAGAGAGAAAGACAGAGGTAGAGGGAGATAGATAGAGAGAGAGAAAGGGAGAGAAAGGCAGAGTTAGAGGGAGATAGATAGAGAGAGAGAAAGGGAGAGAAAGACAGAGGTAGAGGGAGATAGATAGAGAGAGACCTGAGATAAGGAAAAAAGAAAGATACAGAGGGAAAAGAGAGAAGGACCAGAGAAAGAGAGAGAAAGAGAAGGAGAGGAAAACAGTGATAGAGAGAGAGAGACAGACAGAAAGAGAGAGAGAGAGGGAGAAAAAGAGAGAGAGAGAGAGAGAGAGAGAGAGAGAGAGAACAGAGAACAGGAAAAAACGAAAGAGAGAGAAACAGACAGACAGAGACTGAAAGATGTCTGTATAACATACAAACATAATATAACTTCGTGGACAACGACATTCGAGACAAACTCGAACTATACCATTTCTTGCTTCTTCCAGAGAGTATATATAGAGAGAGAGGGTTCACTATTGGTCGATTTGCACTGCGAGACACGGGAGGCTCTGCGAAACCACTGTTAGCATGGAGCGGAAAGTAGCTCGCTGCGGTAAACAATTTTCGTTTGTGCATTTCCAAGGGGCGTAGGAACTTACAAACGGTTGTAAAATGTTTCAATCAGCCCAAGAATATGAACAAACCACAGTGAACAGATAATAATTATGCACACTATCTCTGGTGGAGAAGGTCTCTATCAATTCTTCAATTTCTTGTTTACCGCAGCGACCTAGTTTCGCGATTTGGTGGAAGTGAACCCTCTCTATACATCTATACTCTCTGCTTCTTCCCTTCAATTTTAATAGTGCACATTACTCGATGACGTTCTTTGTAGCTAGGCTGATTTTCACACGAATGACGTATTACCCCAGGCACGGGGTACCAGTCGGTTTTGATCGTCCGACTAGTAGGAGAGACATTGAAATACGGTGAGAAAAGAACAATTTGGCTGGTGCGCGGATCTCATTGGAACTCAGTGCCGTGACGTCATCATCCAACCTTTGACCAATCACGATCAGCTTGTATGCGCCTAGACCATGGCTTACTAGAATTTACCGGCCTCCTCAGCGTGACTGGCGTCTGAAATGTGGAGGCGAAACCGAACGAGGTCAAAATGGCGGGAGTCAAATTACACAGCCAATTGTCCTACCTTTACTATAAATAGTATTGTAATAGAAATTTAACGTATTCCCTATACAAATGAAGAAATACTGTTCCTTTGATATTAATCTTCTTTTAACGTGTAATTTATATTTTCCCATTTTCATAACATGTTCTTTATTTCAATTAAAATTGTTTTTTTATTTTAAAAACGTTTCCGAAATTTACTAGGTCAGGGGAGGTGAGAAGAACAGCGGTGATAGTAAACAAACAATTTTCAAAATGGCAGCCTCCATGTTACACGGAAACGATCTTGATCCATCGTCCTCAACTATCTAGATCTAGATTCTAAGTACCAATTTCAGTGCATTCTAATGGAATATTGAGTATTGAAAATGGGTAGAAAATGTTGTGTTACTGGGTGCAGGTCAAATTATGACTCAACTGACAAGGTTACCGTTTTTAGGCTACCTAAGGATAAAGATGAGAGAGAACGTTGGATGAAAGCGATCCCTCGTGACAATATACCTGATAGTACAAATACTGTTGTTTGCATCAAACATTTTCCAGATGGATTTGAAACTGTTTCTGTCAAAGGAAGATTAAGACCAAAAAACCCCCCATCGATTTTTTCTAATTTGCCCAAAAGTTTAATTCCAACACCAGTGCCCTTAGCAAGAACAACATGTAGATCTAGTTCTTCAGTCAGATCAGTTGAAAGTGACCAGTTAGAAGAATATTCACAAAAAGATGTTGTTTCTTTTGATTCATTGTGTTCACGTGTAGGAGCTCACAGCTTTGATTTTCCTTTTAACATCAGTGCTTTTAGAAATGAAAATGTGTTGTGTCTTCAGTCAATGGATTATCTGCCTTCGTCCAGTATTCCTCGCTTTTTATTAAAAATCTCTCCTGATCAAAGTTTCGAAGGATTTCATGCAGGTGTCAAAACCTCAATTAAATCATTGTGTAAAAATAAAATTGTGAAACTTAACAGGTGGTCACAACTAGAAGAAGCTTTACGCTATCTGAACTCTTTAGAATTAGATCAAAAGAAGTCAGTTTTGCTTGAGCAATGTGTAAGTTTAGGCACAACAAAAGTTGGAACACTAAAATATTCCAGTGAAATTATTGTAAGAGCATTTGAATATCTTGCTACATCTCGTACGTTGTACAATCAACTTCGGAAAGATTTTGGACTTCCAAGTTTAGCAACATTAAATCGTTTGTCATCTAAAGTAAATAATTCAAGTGATTATACTTTTATTTCAAACGTTTTTACTGGATTAGATCAAAGACAGAAGCAGTTCATTCTCTTGTTAGATGAAGTTTACGTGAAACCTCTTTTGACATATCATGGAGGTATGCTGTTTGGAAAAGCCATCAATAACCCAGAGCATCTGGCAACAACAGTGTTAGGTTTTATGTTAGTCTCTCCTTTTGGAGGACCTTCATTTCTAGTTAAGATGTTACCAGTTTGGAGACTAGATGCACAATTTATGTTTGAACAGACACAGCTTCTATTAACTCATATTAAAAATGCAGGTGGCTCTACAATATGTATAATATGTGATAATAACAGAATAAACCAAGCCTTTTTCAAAATGTTTCATTTAACATCACCATGGAAAACAGACGACAATATGTTTTTACTTTATGATTTTATACATATCTTAAAAAATATCAGAAACAATTGGCTCACAGAGAAAACTGGAGAAATCACGTATGACCACAATGGAGATCAACTGACTGCTAAATGGCAGCAAATCCAACAGCTTCAAAAATGTGAAGATGGGGAATTAATAAAAATGTCTAAAGTCACATTCCAAGCGGCAAACCCCAAACCAATAGAGAGACAAAGAGTTGAGACTTGTTTAAAAGTTTTTTGTGGTGAAACAAAAGAAGCATTAATAAATCACCCAGGCATGCAGAAAGAAAATGTTGATGGCACTGTCAAATTTATAGAAAAAGTAATAACATTTTTTAAAATCATGAATGTGAAATCTCTTAATGAAGATGTACGACAAAGAGATCCTCTCCGTGCAGCAATCGTGTCCCCTGATGATAGCCAACTACATTTTTTAACAGAATCTGCTAATTTTGCTGCAAGTTTAAAGGGCTCACATGGCAAAAGGGAAAAAAAGCTGACAGCTGACACAGCCACTGCTATCCAGCACACTTGCTTGGGTGTTGTTGAAATGGCAAAATACCTTTTGCAAACAAATAGATATGTACTGCTTGGAAAATTCACAACTGATCCATTGGAAAATTCATTTGGGAAACTTAGGCAAGGTAGTGGTGGCACATATTTTATAAATGCATAGCAAATATTAGAAAAAGTGAACTTAATGAAAACAAAAGTTGTGTTAAGACTTAATTTAGATGTATCTGGTTTACATTCTGAATCGGGTCATACTTGTGAAAAATGTGTATTTCACTGGACTCATGAGCTCTGTGAATTGATTGAATCATTGCCAGAAATGGAGAATTCAGTCAAAACAGAAGTGAAGTGCAGTCTAGTCTACATTGCGGGCTATGTCATAAGAAAAGACAAAAATCTAAAGGAGGATAGCTTTCATTACTTTGAAAAGTATGGGGGCTTTACATCTTCTTTGAGTAGAGGAGGCCTAGTTCAAGCCGGAGACTCTGCATGTCAGTGGACCATCTTTTGCTACATAGCATTTCAGTCAGTGTGTGAATGGTTTTCTATATTGAGAGGTGAATCTCTTTTTTTTTTATCTTACCTAGAACGGGAAATGAGAATAGAACTAGATCTAGATATAGATATAGATCGAAGTTATGATTACAAAAATATAGGCCTAATAGTAGGCTAATTATAGCAAGCAAGATAATTGTACTACTTGTAGTCATCCCTAACACACTCCTCCTAACTTTCCCTTTCGGTGATCGCTCTGCCGTTTAACTCATTGTCTCGCGTACTATGGCCTCGTTCGGTCTCGCCTCCACATTTCAGACACGGGTCACGCTGAGGAGGCCGGTAAATTCTAGTAAGCCATGGCCGAGACTCAAATTTCAAAGTTTTTCCCATCGACTACTTGTGAAAAAAAAAAAAAAACACCGCTCACACATCTGAGTGGCCAATAACTTTAAACGCTTTGAACAAATCGACACAAGGCACGATTCGAATATTCGAATAGCTCTGTCGAATACCGAAACTGTACATGGGACACTCCCCCGTATGAGTCCAATAAAAAATGATGCATTCTATCAAGTTGACCGGGGGTCAAAGTTGCCCATCAGTCTTGTATAATATGCGAGTATTTTCTAGGGCACAGCGGGTCTGCACACTGTCAGAATTACGTCAGGTTTGCTATGCTTGATGTTAACAAAAGGATCACATGTTGTATTCACAAATAATGTATGGTTGCTGGGTTGTTGTTGTTTTTTTTTAGTTTTATTTTTGTTCGAAGGGTCTAACTGCTGTTGTCCATAGCATTCGCTCTACTCCTCTATTTTTACGGACAATGACGTAAAAGTAAAACACTCTTTGACTCTGTATACTTGCCCGCAGTATCCCTTCCGCCCCGCCTCTCACCGCTATGGGCGGCAAGGAGATTTTTTCATACGTCATTTCCCGTAAAGATAGCGGAGCGGATGCTGTGGACAAGAGCTGCAGTACTGACAAGGGTACATTGGTTTCGAGCTCCGACGATTGTACAAGTCACCACTGCTCTAAATGCCAAAGAGTCCAAGTGGAAGAAGTAAACAACACAAATACAAATCCATGTACTGTTGTAGTGTCTAGCCCTAATGCCGTTTGAACGAGAGACGATGACACATTCAAGTTTGAGTATGTCTTTGAAGAAAGCGCGTATGGGTGGGCAAGAGATCGAAAAAAAGGGGTCAGAAAAAAAAAAAGGCCACTCAAGGCACAACTTGAGCAATAACCGTGTGTGTGAGTCACAGTGGGGCAGAGCCCCCCCCTCCCCCCCCTCCCCCGCCACCCCCCCCCCCCGGACAAGTTAGTCCCATAGATGGATGGTTTTTATTTTTTTTTTAAAGAAAAGAACTTGACGCTGTTTGTACTGGACATTTCTTTTTCGTTTGACTCTTATTTCCGACACCCATGCTCCCCTACCCCTGTAGGAGGTTAGTTCTTTAAACCAAAGATACTGGAAACGATAACATGAGAAAAAAACGGTGCACATAGTTTGCACACTGATCGCGGGGTGGTGGTGCCCATGGCGGATTGGTCCTGTAAAGATACACTTTAACCTCAAACTAATTGCAACATAAATTATTTCTATTGCATGTGAATCTACTTGATTTCCTGAGTAAAATGAATCGTTTTACCCATTTTGAAGCGATAGCATGGAACTAAATATAATGATAAATTAATGATGCTGATTTGTTACAGGCACTGTAAAAAAAAAAAAAAGTAAAAACAGCCCGAGTTTCCCACAGCCATTGGAATAGTTAAAATTACAAAATAAATGACGTCAACCAAAGCCTACCTGAATAGCTGAACAGTGAACAAAATTCAATATTTTCGCCTATTTGGCTTTGTGAAACAAGGCATTGTTCGTGGCTTGCGTGCATTCGCCATTTGGTGGCAGTGCGAAATCTGTGCACGCTAAACGTGTTTAGGTCTTTATTTTAGGAGGTTCGCTGCCCTTGGCATTTACACCTCACTTTTCTTGGATTTATTTTTCCTGTTGTGGTAGGGATTAGTTTTTCAGAATTTTGCCCGGGCAGCAGCCTTGATCAGCCTGCTCTTCTCGATTTCAAACTGCCAAGGTCTTAAACGTGCGCAATGTGCACACGCGCCCTCCAAAATTATCGTCTTTTTTCCGAGAGGACTAAGTGCTCGATCCTACCTACCATAGGATCAGGGACACGAAAAAAATGAAAAATCCCAAACTTCCAACATGCCTGCACCGACCAGGATTCGAACTCGGTACCTTCGGAATGAGAGGCGAGAACCTTACCTCTCGACCACCGTGTCCCCTGTGCATGCTAGAGGAGCTAGCTGCCTCGTCTTATACTCTCTACAATCTTTGCTGAAACTAACTTTACCGGTTTAGAACGCTCTGAAACTGAAGCACAATTATTTCTGCCTTGAAAGTGTTTGCTCGGAATAAAATACAAAATAATAATAATAATAGTAATAATAGTAACAAAATAACAAACAAAAACGACCGAGTGTTGAAGAAAACAAAAATGGCACAGATTAAAGTTCCTCAAAATGTATAGTTCTACCAGCTGCATGGGCTGACATTTTCATCACTCTAGAAAACTTGGCTTTCACTTTCTGCCCTATAAATTTGATGGCTGGTGCAGATAATTCAGTGTTGAGTTCAGCTGTGTGCATGCGCTTTACACAACAGGTGATGTTTCAGTTTCATGGAAAGCAGTGGTTTTAGAAGTAAGCGGTATCTGCACCCCCCCCTCCCCCAGCAATTTTGATTTCGGGGCAGGGACACCCCCCCCCCCCAAAAAAAAAACGGGCGACAAAGGGGTGAAAACAATGAAAGGGGAAGTTGAAGGGAGCGGCAAAAAACATAAATGAAGGAAAATTTGGGATCTAATATAATACCGGACAGCCACTGACTCGTTAAACAGCATGCGTGAGTGGGTTTTCTCAACAAAAAGACCTTTTTGTTTACTGCACTTGATAAAGAATACTTTCTTTGTTATAATAATGGATGGCATTTACATAAGCGCATATCCATTTAAAATGCTCTATGCGCTTTACAGAAGCAACATGTCAACCACAGAGCAGAATGGAGCGCATGCGAAGGGCTCAACACACTACACTGCTTCTTTCTCTTTCCCTGTCTCGCCCACTCTCTCTCTCTTTCTACCTCTCTCTATCTCAGAGCAAATAGTGAATTATCAACACGCTTATTGTCATTAAAAAGCTTTGAAAACTTTAGACAGATAGTTTTTTCCCAAAATTTCAGAAAAGACAGTACGCGCCGTCGATCCAAGTTAGAAAACAATAAATTATTCTTTCGTATATCTGTAGGCGGATGTGAATGAAATCTACACATTCAATTAAAA
>OZ007575.1:25792283-25807283 GCA_963931925.1 Onchidella celtica | reverse complement strand
ATATGAGGAAAATCCCAAATTCCAACATGCCTGCACCGACCGAGATTTGAACCCGGTACCTTCGGCATGAGAGGCGAGCACCTTGACTCGGTGACCAGAATGTCCCTGCCTCTAGACCGCCATCTTGTTTGCATGATTGTTCTGTATATTTTGAAATGGCCGTGAGGCCAACAGTAAACGTGAACTAGGTCTTACAACTTTCTAGCTGTCGTCTTGTTTCTTCCTAATATCAATTGACCGCTTTCCGGTCGACTTTGACGCTTGTTTAAAATGTATTGTTGTTTCGCAGTTCCGATTTATTCTAACTCCTTATCATATTAGTAAATCCGCAAACGTTTAACGTCGAATTTCTCATCTGTGCAAAAATTGGAGTTGGAACGAACAAGAAGAAGAGTTCCCAGAAACTAACGGCTTCTCGGCTTCTCTGAAATGTTAATGACTGGTGTGGTTTTTTTTGTTGTTGTTGTTGTTGTTTTTTTTTTGGAGTCTTCACAGAACCCTGGAACAAGACCCGTGGAACCTTGCAATTCCCGGGAACCCACTTTGAGAACCGGTGAGCCAAAAAAGCGAAACTGTGTAAGAATTTGCCCTTTTTCTGGCCTCGAGCGATTTCACCAACCACACTGGCCAAATCTGGGCAAATAAACGCTAAATCTGGCCTTTTCCTGTTTGCATCACGGGGGCAGAGAGGGAAATGTGATAACAGCGTTCCAGCATTTGTTTGCCCGCTCTTGGACGATTGCAGACACTGAATGAAGTCTTTCATTGAACGTTGTAAGGAAAAAAAAAAGTGTGGCTGACTTGCAGTGTTTGCATAAACCTTAGACATAGCTGATTTTGAGAAACGAATGCTCTTTGATTGACATGAATTCTTGATTATGAGTACTGAAGTAAAAAAAACAGTGGATGGATTGATGGAGGGAGGAGGATGGATGGATGGATGAATGCGTGGGTGGGTGGGTAGATGGATGGGTGGACGGGTGGATGGATGGATGGATGGATGAATGCGTGGGTGGGTGGGTAGAAGGATGGGTGGACGGGTGGATGGATGGATGGATGGATGAATGCGTGGGTGGGTGGGTGGATGGATGGGTGGACGGGTGGATGGATGGATGGATATGGTGGGTGGAATGCACGGATGGGTGTGTGGGTGGACGGATGGTTGGGTGGAAGGGTGGGCGGATGAATAGGTGGATGGGTGGATGAATAGGTGTTTGGATGAATGGACGGATGGGATTGGTGCGTGGATGGATTAATGTATGTATGGATGGATGGATGGATGGATGGATGGATGAATAGTTGAATGAATGGATGGACGGATTGGAGATTAGATGGATGGATGATGGATTGATGGATGGATGGATGGATGGATGAATGGATGGGTGGATGGTTGCCTAGGTGTGTGGATGGATGGATGAATGGATGGGTGGATGGTTGCCTAGGTGTGTGGATGGATGGATGAATGGATGGGTGGATGGTTGCCTAGGTGTGTGGATGGATGGATGAATAGATGGGTGGATGGTTGCCTAGGTGTGTGGATGGATGGATGAATGGATGGGTGGATGGTTGCCTAGGTGTGTGGATGGATGGATGAATGGATGGGTGGATGGTTGCCTAGGTGTGTGGATGGATGGATGAATGGATGGGTGGATGGTTGCGTAGGTGTGTGGATGGATGGATGAATGGATGGGTGGATGGTTGCCTAGGTGTGTGGATGGATGGATGAATGGATGGGTGGATGGTTGCCTAGGTGTGTGGATGGATGGATGAATGGATGGGTGAATGAGTGGATGAGTGGGATGGATGGGATGGGCATATGGATGTTTGGATGCACAGGTGGATGCACAGGTGGATGCACAGGTGGATGCATAGATGGATGCACAGGTGGATGCACAGGTGGATGCACAGGTGGATGCACAGGTGGATGCACAGATGGATGCATAGATGGATGCACAGGTGGATGCACAGGTGGATGCACAGGTGGATGCACAGGTGGATGCACAGGTGGATGCATAGATGGATGCACAGGTGGATGCACAGGTGGATGCACAGGTGGATGCATAGATGGATGCATAGATGGATGCACAGGTGGATGCACAGGTGGATGCATAGATGGATGCACAGGTGGATGCACAGGTGGATGCACAGGTGGATGCATAGATGGATGCACAGGTGGATGCATAGATGGATGCACAGGTGGATGCACAGGTGGATGCATAGATGGATGCATATATGGATGCACAGGTGGATGCATAGGTGGATGCATAGATGGATGCACAGGTGGATGCACAGGTGGATGCACAGGTGGATGCATAGATGGATGCACAGGTGGATGCACAGGTGGATGCACAGGTGGATGCATAGATGGATGCATAGATGGATGCACAGGTGGATGCACAGGTGGATGCATAGATGGATGCATAGATGGATGCACAGGTGGATGCACAGGTGGATGCACAGGTGGATGCATAGATGGATGCATAGATGGATGCACAGGTGGATGCACAGGTGGATGCATAGATGGATGCATAGATGGATGCACAGGTGGATGCATAGATGGATGCATAGATGGATGCACAGGTGGATGCACAGGTGGATGCATAGATGGATGCATAGATGGATGCACAGGTGGATGCACAGGTGGATGCATAGATGGATGCACAGGTGGATGCACAGGTGGATGCACAGGTGGATGCATAGATGGATGCATAGATGGATGCACAGGTGGATGCATAGATGGATGCACAGGTGGATGCACAGGTGGATGCATAGATGGATGCACAGGTGGATGCATAGATGGATGCACAGGTGGATGCATAGATGGATGCACAGGTGGATGCATAGATGGATGCACAGGTGGATGCACAGG
This sequence comes from Onchidella celtica, assembly GCA_963931925.1. NCBI lineage: Eukaryota > Metazoa > Mollusca > Gastropoda > Systellommatophora > Onchidiidae > Onchidella > Onchidella celtica. The sequence continues at coordinate 25,804,414 of OZ007575.1, read as the reverse complement.
TGGATGCATAGATGGATGCACAGGTGGATGCACAGGTGGATGCACAGGTGGATGGATTGATGAATAAATGGATGGATGGGCGGGCGGGCTCATGGACTGACGGATGAACGGACGGACGGTCGGACGGACGGATGGATGGATGGATGGATGGATGGATTAATGGGTGAATAGATAGCGAATAGATAGCGAATAGACATAACGTTGTTTACCTGACTAATAGAGTAACCTAGATCACTTGACGTGTGTATGACAAACCCTGAGATCTTGAAATCTCCCCTCACCTCAGTCCCCCCCCCCTCCGCCCAATTAAAAAGCCGCGATGAAAAAAAAAAATAATGCGTACAGAAAAATAAAAAAAAGAAAGAAAGGCTTCAAAGTAAAGGAATTTCAAAACAGAGACATTAACTAGAAACCCAGCCGCAACTATTTTTTGGCTCATGCGTGTGACTATGTCTTTCAGATTGTAATTAAAACACTAAAATGTGATTAGCACTGTGTAAATAGTCGCACAAAATAACCTCCCACTATATCACCAGTACACTGAGGTTAGCACTCACTCTGGGGAATGCAACATAGTCCAGTCCATGATCAAATACGAAAAAAAAAAACCTGAGTAAAGAAGAAATAACAATTTTTGGCTTCGGTAAACTTTTGGTAAATTAAAACAAGAAAAACAAATGAGTTCGATCCATTTTCCAAACATGACCTCTTTTCGTATGCTGTGAAATGTACTAGATTAGGTTAAAGATCAGACAGATAAAACCGGTCCTTACTGTGTCAAAACCCATTACAGAATCAGCCTCCCACCTCCCCCTTTTGGCTTCCACTAAACATTCGTAGTGCGAAATATTAACTTCATGTTTGGTACTTAACTCTTTGTGTGCCAATCACCGATATGTCGGTTCTTCCGCTGGTCACGGTTGTGCCATTCACCGATGTATCGGTGCACCAGAATGCCAGGCTATTTTTGTTTCAGGAAGAGAAGAAGTCGACTTTTATTATTTCGTGTACTTAGCCTTCATTCATTTCCCCCACTATGTATTTTCTTCCCATATCGGCAACCGTGGAAAAATTCGGGGCACCCGAAGAATTAAATGCCCTGGAACAGAACTAGGAAACATCATTTAACCCTGCCATTGTCGTAAGATAGTTAAATTCCCGATTTTGTTCATCGACTACCAGAGTCCAGAAACCCATAATTTAAATGAGTTTCTAAATCAAAAATAGGCTCATATAGTACATTTGTGTGATGGAGACCTACTGTTCGAAAATCCGTGTTGGGACACAGCAACTCTTTCTTGAAAGTAACAGGGTTAAATTACATTTTTTTGTATTTCTTTAATTGTTTTATTGGTTTCAATTTTCTATCGTGTTACAATGTTTTCTCGATGGAAGTGAGTCGATCGTAACTTGCATTTGTCTTCTCTTTCCCTTCGGAAAACAAAAGACGGAAAGCCAGGAGAGTTCTTCCCACAGAGTCCCCCATTCCTTTTTTGTATTCCTAAAACCTACCCGTGTAAACAGGCCTTAAATAATTATAAATCTTGAAGGTTTTTCTTATTAAGCTTTGGTATTGACTGTGATGGAAAAAAAAAAACAACCCAGCCAACATATTTCCACGAGCCGCATTTTAAAGGTCAAAGAGCCGCATGTGGCTCGTGAGCCGTGGTTTGACCACCCTTATAATAGAATTCGCCGCGAAAGTGAGGCGATATTATGTTATGTTTGGGGCAGTCCTAATACATTCAAGCTGCAAATGACCAGTGGTCACGGACTAGACCACCGGCGGCTCATTACAGTGGAGCTTGGCTATCAGCAGTCCCCAGGGCATAATAATGTTATTACTAATTAAATAATTAAATATTGTCCAGACACCCTCCTATTTACACATACACTAAAGATTGCGATGGCCCTTTGGATACGCACCGCAGGTGACGATGGAGCGAGGTGTCAATGTGGTAAACTGCTTGACCAAATGGATCTATAGGGATAGTCATGTCGGCTTAATGCCGGTAGGTTTCCACTCTGAACCGCATCATACATACATACAACCCTCCCGCACATGAAAAAACCGTCGGATCTGGAACCCACTGGATTATCACGCATGGCAGCAAAAGGCCCGATAGTTTAACTGTATGCCCAAGTGAGAGAAAAGTAGAAGCCTAATCAGGGATGTTACGGCTATGAACACATTCTCTGAATATAATTTACTGCAAAGAATCATTGTACCGGGGTCTTCTCAAAGCTTCCTGAAGATAATAAGATGAGAAAATAAGGGACGATTTTGGTTTGGTCTGGTCTGGTGACAGGAACCAGAATCCTAGCACACCGGACATCCACATAAGTGCTCCTCTTCACGTTCCAAAATCCACTCAGGGGTTTTCCTACTAATGGTCCCAGTGGCCAGCTGGTTCCATACTGGTCGGGTTTGTCAAGCCTTGTAGTAGTTGTAGCACATCCCATACAGCAATAAGCTTCGGAGAGAATGGCTTAATATCCTACAAGGCCTCACCTTGTCGCTCACATGGATATTGCCCGGGCCATGCTGGTGTTACAGGCAACAAAGGAGGGCATAAGATTAAGAGGGATACTACTACAAAGACACGATTTTAGGAGCGTCAGTGAGTGTGGGGAGGGGGGGGGGGCTATCCCGCGGCAAGTTTGAATTCCTATACAATCCTTATTGTTTGGCTATTAAAAAAATGGAACTCTTCCCCATGTCTATATTAGTCATTTGCCAAATAAGAGTGGGTCAAATCTACCCACTAAAATAAGATTATTGTAATTCATCATAACTCTAGAATTACGGGGAAATGAATACTTCCCAAAGAAGCTAAGGTGTAGGTCACATCTAGAAAAGGTGAACAATCCTGATGTACTTACGTTGTGAAAAGAGAACCTGTTACTGTAGGCATCTGTTTCACTACTTGACCTTGATGTTTTTGTTTTTGGGCTCAAAATGACTGTAACCTTTAGTGGTCTACTCCACAGCATGCGCTCCGCTCAGTTATTTTTACGGAAAATGACGTATGAAAAAGTAAAACATTCTTTACCTCGGTAAACTTGTCTACAGCATCCGCTCCTCACCGCTAGAGGGGCAAAGAAAGTTTTTCATACGTCATTTTCTTTGAAAATAACGAAGCGGATGCTGTGGACATGACAGGGCTATGCATATACGTCTCGATGTAGCACATTCAGTTGTGGAAATTACAACATCCAAATAATATGACTGACCTTTTTTGCCAAAGCACACTGCACAGGCCGGCCACTGTCATAAGAATCTGAGAACTCTTCACCATTTCCATAATATACCTTTATCATTTTGTTATAACCTATAAAATACTCAAAAAGTTTGTTCTGAATCCTTGCAGTAGTTTCAAGTATATATTCTACTATTTGTATTTGTATTTGCATTTGTATAACTCTTTAATCCCATTTGGGAAATTTGCCTTTGTGCCTGTTCGGCCTGCTCTTTACGATTTCCAACTGCCATAGTGCCAAGGTATTTTTAACGTGCTCAACGTGCACCCTGGCCCTCCAAATTTGCTCGTCTTTATCCGAGAAGACTAGGTGCTCGATCTTGTCCCCATTAATTACCTTGCACAGCGCCTAACTCCACATAGAAGTGGTGCGCTCTAAGGCGCTGAACTAAAATTAGAAACAGGATTAACATTAAGATCAGTTCATCATGCTGCCACTCACACACACACTAACAAAAATTAATCTACTCTCATCATCAAACCCGCTGAAATCAAAGGGGACATCACTGGGTTTCAAAGAAAACCAGTCCTAAACAATTCTGTTTCAAATCAAACAGCATCCAAGGTGATGCATAGGGCGGACACCTTCTGACGCCACGATGTTCTGTCGACTGTTGCCATTAGTACATCTCCTTTGTGCTCAAGGGCCGTGACTTTGCTCTCATCTTATCTTAAGCTGGATTTTCATGTGTACGGAAACGGACACGTCAAAAGAAAAAAAACAACCTTCGAGTAGTGAAATTTCATTACTTTAAATAATTTTTTCTTGCTTAAGGAAGTATCCGATTATTCAATTTAGCCCCCGGGGCACAACAGCCGATTTTGACTGGCCAACTGGTTGAATTTTGAGATCAAGACATTGAGCTTCAATGAGCTTTCGAGAACAACAACCAACTGGTGCTTTTTTTTTTTGTTGTTGCTTTTTTTCATTTTGTTTTTTTGTCACTGAAAATCAATGACGTGACGTCAGCAGCCATATTTATAGCCTTCCCATCTAAATCAGCTGATCTTAGGTGTGGCCACTAGAGAGTTAAAAGTAGGGCTAACAAATTGGCTTCGCATTAAAATTTAACCCTGCTAACCGTGTCACAGAGTACACGATACTTTTTCTTTACAGTAAACCACGGTGACACTGTCCATTCAGCTAAATAGCTGGAGACAGGGCTCCCTGGAGACAGAACAGAAGGCGTATCAATAATGAACAGTATAGACTTTCAGCTAGTTGGTGGCTTTGCTAATTTACAACAGAGAAAGGGATCTCTTTGAATGAAAGGAGATAGTTTCGTTCTATTTCCAACGTTCCTTGGCCTTGGGATACTTAATACGTGGGAGTGTGTTTTGAGTTTTGGGTTTGGAGTTTTGAGTTTGGGAGAGCACGTCGGCATGATAACTATCACAAAAGCAAGGACAACACAAGACGACCGACAGAATGTAACAGAGCACCGACTGAATGTAACAGAGCACCGACAGAATGTAACAGAGCACCGACAGAATGTAACAGAGCAGTAGGGCAGGAGGAGACCTTACCAGTTTTGAGTTTGGAGAGAGCACGTCGACATGATAACTGTCACATTGTGGTAAAAAAAGCAAGACGGTGGACAGAAAGGACAGGATGATATCTCTACTAGAATTGCCCACCAACCAGCGACTTGTACATGGGAGACATGGATTAAAACAAGTATAAAAAAAAAACAGAACAATATAAATCTTTAAGATTACAAGTTCAGGATTGTGAAACCCAATGGCACAGAGAGAACAGACAAACTGTAGCGCTTTGTAAGAAATGTCATTTAAAGATGTATTTCTGTCTAGTGACCGTTTACTTCACAAGAATATAATTATATAATAGCTGCCGGTCTCTCTTTATGTCTTTTCCAGAATAGGTCCACTGCATTCTCTTCTAAAAATAACTTTAATAACATCTCTCTTTGTTCCCAACACAATACAATCAAGTTTGTTGAGAAAAAAACAACGTTTTGGCCTCTTTTGAATTTGAGAATGTTGCACCCATAAAGTACCTGTGCTGAAGGGGGGGGGGGGGGAAAGATTAACCCCATCCCCTTTCCAGCCTACGAAAAGAAATTAAAACTGAGGGGCCGCCTCTAAAGCTTCCGAAAGTTTTTCTGGGCCGGTGATGAATTCTAAAGTTTAATTTTATTTATTAAAATATTATTTTAAATTTTTTTTTCAAACATGGTAGGATGTAGGATTATAATTTTACATTTTGCGTCTTGTACAGGCTAAGTTTCTAAAGAGCAGTCGAAAAGTATCAGCATAATGTTGGATGTTCGTCATCTTAATGAATATACGGTCATTGAGGCATTGAAGCCAAGAGTTTCGAAAACATACAGGAGAGGAAGGAAAGGAAAGAATGTTAAAACGTGAGCCTTTGTACTTTATGGCTGGCCTTTGTCCAAAGTGAAAACACTGATCATCGCCCATCATCCCGTTTCCACTTTTCGCCCGCCAGCAATGTCTGAAGCTTCATAGATTTCATCCACCTATAGAAATGAGAATATTGCGACATAATTTATATATATGTACAGCGAGATGTCACTATTGGTCGATTTGCACTGCGAAACAGGGAGCGCTACTCGAAACTGTTGTTAGCGTGGGGCGAAAAGTAGGTTATGGTGGTAAGCAATGTCCATTTGTACATTTTTTTGGGAAAGAGAGTTTACAGCCGGCTCTAAATGGTTTCCATCAACTCAATCCAAAATATGAGCAAACCGCCGTAAGTAGATCCCCACACTCTCTATAGTACAAACAGCCTCTTCCAATTCTTGTTATTCCAGTGACCTAGTTTAGCGATCTGACCGGAGTAATTCCTTCAGTTACAATACATACTCTCGGCTGTTATGTTTCATCCTCCAACACAAAATGAAAATATAAACTAGATCAAGTCATCCATGCGGTTTTCGATTTCCCAAGAGCATAAGGTTGGTGGCCCACTAAGTCCAGTTTGTTTTCTCTCGGTTATAACGTCATATGTGGAGTATAGAGTAAAACCAAAGATACTAGAAACGACATGATGAGACACTGTCTTCTTCGCACCATTAAAAAAAACCGTGCACACAATTATTTACGCGCTGATTCGGGACGGGGCCCATGGTGCCTAATACGAAAAGAATGTTTGATAGAATTTAATGATTGTAAAATTGTGACAGTTACTGCGATTTAAAAATAAAAAAAATAAAAAAAATAGCCAGAGTTTTCCCACAGCGATTGAGGTTATAATTCCACAATACGTGACGTCAATCAAGACCTACAGCGATAGCTGAACAGTGAACAAAATGAAGTATTTTCCCTATATGGCTTTGTTAAGTACGGCACTTTTCATGACTTCCGCGCGTTTACAGCTAGGTGGCGGTGCGAAATTTGTGCACGCTAAAAGCACTAGCTGTCGCATCTTGTCAATTCTAGTATCTTTGATTAAACGGGACCCGGCGCATTGGCGGGGCAAAACAAGCCTGTCTCAGTGGTTCGGGTGCGTCAGAAAGTTCTGTATTGAATCAGTAGGCGGAAAGAGAAACCTTACTCACCGAGTTAAAACAGGCCCAGAAAGACTTTACTAAGTGTGTTTCCAGCCTGAAGCTTTTTAGAGTTCATCCGCCCACACAAACGAGAGTATTACTTAAATAAGTAATCAATACTGTTTTCGATTTATCTAGAACAATGTTCCTCGACACCTTATTTTTGACCCAGGCCTTAGTAGTAAGAAACTCCTCAGGTGGAGCGAGACAGATGACGATCTTCAGAGGAAGAGTGGATTCTTTTATTAGATGTTTCGGCCTTTAAACTTCCTGATGTCTTCAAAAACGTGCGCTCTACCATGATCGGGCAAAATTAGTATACAGAATACCGATAAAGGTTTCTAAAAAGTGTACACATATGTTATACTATACAGTAGGTACACATTTGAAAGATGTTTTAATTAAACTTTATTTCAAGTTATATTCTCTGGTTTTTTATTTTAATGGGAGCCTTGCACTTGACGCAGGCTGCAGATTTGTTTGATTCGAGCCTTAAATGACCATGAAAGTAAGATTTCTATGAAAAATGCCTACGCCCCATTTTGAAGCCCCACAGCCCACCAAAACTATTGACATGCACCACTGGCTCCTCCACCCTGAGACACATTGATGTATAACCTTATGGATGAGAGAATACGCTTGCAAAAGTCAGGGGGTAACATATTAAGCCCGGTCAGACACAGTCAGGTGCTGGCAGACAAGAAATGCACATCATAATTTCCTATATTTTCTTAGTAAATCCGGGAAGACCCTATCATACAAAGCCCAATCAGACGCAATCAGCTGCTGGCAAAGAAGAAGTGCACATCATAATTTCTTACTATTTTCTTAGTAAATCAGGGAAGACCATAACATACTAAGCCCTGTTAAACACAGTCAGATGCTGCCAGACAAGAAGTGCACACCGAAATTTCCTATTATTTTCCTAGTAAATCCGGGAAGACCCCATCATACTAAGCCCAGTCAGACACAGTCAGCTTCTGTCATTATTTCTTTGGTCCACATTTTGCAGGAGGGCATCTGACCGTGTCTGTCCGGGCTTATTATGATAGCTTGGTAATTGTGAAAAATTAGTTCGTTTGATTTAGCGCTGCCAAATCGATACGACTTCACTATTGATCTTAGTCGGCTTTTTTTTTTCTATTTCAGGGCCTTCGTTCCGAGTTATGGTCTTTTGACCGAGTATTCTCTTGGCGGCTATCAATAACACTGACTTGAAAGACAGTCAAGAGGCGGGAAAATATTGCCCCAAGTAGAGCCCAGGCAGTATATCAATAAACAGTAAGTTCTCCGACGTACTGAAAACTGTATTTTCGAGAAATGTTTCATCCAAATATTTTGACTTCTTCTCCTGTGCCCCCAACCGCTAACGGACATAATTTGTATTATTTTAGAATATTTCATCCTAATATTTTACTGTTTTAATTTTTCTTTTTCTGGTTATTTATTCAGTTGCGCGGAGAGATTCCTGGTTCCATGGCAACGTACCATGACGTTTGGGAAGTAAATATATCCAGGGAAAATAGGGCGAGAGTATAATGTTCTAATAATTCAATCCCACGTCTTATTCTTTATTTTATGTTACTAGATAAGGCTCTCGGCATTGCCCTGGGTACACTTTCTACTGCCTTCCACCCCTCCCCACTCCATGTAATGCTCACTCTCTCTCCCAATCGCTTCTCCGTTCTTTCTCTCTCTTTCTCTCTCTCTCTCTCTCTCTCTCTCTCTCATTCTCGACATCCTACCTCCATTTTTTCCCTCTCTCTCTTTCTTTCTCTCTCTCCCTCTCTATCTCTCTCTCTGTGTCTCTGTCTCATTCTCCCCATCCCTTCTCCATTCTTGTTTCTCTCTCTTTCTCTCTTAGCCTCCATCACTCTTCTCGCGTTCTCATGGCAAATGTTCTAGTTTCTTTTTTTTTTTTTTTGCGCTGGCATATAATCATCTCTACATAAGAAAAAGAGAACTTGCGGAGGCAGGAAATCCTCAGTTATTTTCCTTGGAGACAAAGACACAGAAAGAGATAGAAAAGACAGAGAGAGCGCGAGAAAGAGAGAGAAGGAGCGCAAGAGACAGAAAGAGGGACAGAGACAGAGAGAGAGAGACTTAACGACACAGAGAAAGAGACAGAGAGTCAACGAGGGAGAGAAAGAGACAGAGAGAGAGAGAGAGAGAGAGAGAGAGAGAGAGAGAGAGAGAGAGAGAGACGAGACAGACAGACAGGCAGCCAACGAAAATTAGCGACGGCAGGGATAGACTGTTTAGGTTTTTTCGTGGGCGGAGGAGGAGGGTACCTCAACACATTAAAAGGGGGTCGCCAACAAAAAAGCATTTAAAACCTTTGTCCTACCACTGCAACATCCATCTCATGTTCCTGACCGATTATCACGATCTTATTTCTTGTTTGTTCCAACTGCACTTTTTGCAACAATTGAGAAATTCGACGTGAAACGTTTGCGTCTTGAGTTATTATTATAAGGAGTTAGAGTAAATCGGAACTGTGAAACAGCTTGATAAGTGCCACAACACTTTTTAAACAAGTCTCAAAGTGTTCATTTGTTATACCTCGTCTACATACTAAAAGATTCCCCGTTTTTCAGATAAAAGGGTAATGGAACAAACAAGAACTGAGGTTGCGATATTCATATTCCATGTACCGCAAATTGAATGGCATCTATTATTGTAAAAGTGAACTTTGGAGGATATGTTAGCCTACTCCTCCATTAATACTTAGCCCACACGCTTCAAATTTACAGACGTCGACAGTATCTACATACCCAGGTTTTCGTCACATAAAACATACGGAGACTCCTGTCCCCGAATATATCGAAATAGATTTTTTCGGTCATTCTATTTTAATTCACCATTTTGAGTGAACCGGATGAATGATACCATTGTCAATGAACCGGGAGAGCGATCTGATTTTCAAAACAGCACGGTTTGACGCGCCGACTAAACGGGAAAGTTTGGTCTCGCACCAAGAAACGAGACAGTTCGTAGAACGGGTAATTTAAAAAAATAATTCTGTGTGAAATTGTGGTGTAAGAATAAGGTCTATTAGTCATAGCATGGAATCCAAATGCCGTTTGAATGTAGCCTAGATCTAGATAAATACGATTGCACTTAGTACATGGAAAATTTGCAAGATATATCTTGTGCGGGTCAACTAGTATCAGATAAAACGAGAAATAATTCAAACAAGTAACAAGAGACTATCAATTAACAACTTTCACTAAGCGGAACCATCGATTACAAATAATGTCCATCAGATAACGATTCACACATTGTGGCGACTAGCGCCAAACGCGATAAGCAAGAAATTGATAGGGATGGCGCAGAATATCAGTTGTCAATACAGATGTCGTTAATTACAACAGTGGTCCCCAAACTGTGGTATAGCTTAACCCCAAGGGAAAACTTGTACTATGGGTGCATTAATTGTTGATTCTGGATATTTTAATGTCTGCTGTTCAATCATAATTCAAATAGATGGATGGATGGATGGATGGATGGATGGATGGATGGATGGATGGATGGATGGATGGATGGATGGATGGATGGATGGATGGATGGATGGATGGATGAATGGATGGATGGATGGTGGGTGGGTGGGTGGGTAGTTGGCTGGATGGGTGGGTGGGTAGTTGGCTGGATGTGTGGGTGGGTGGGTGGGTAGTTGGAATGATGGATACATAGATAGGTGGATAGATAGATAGATAGATAGATAGATAGATAGATAGATAGATAGATAGATAGATAGATAGATAGATAGATAGATAGATAGATAGATAGATAGATAGATAGATAGATAATAATAATAATAATAGTTCGTCCATCAGGTATGATGATGACCTTAACAACACCAGAGGAATAAAGAACAGAAATTGTTGAGAATTTCAACACATGGACAATAAAGAGAACTAAAGGACACAGAGGACAGAATGGAAAGACTGTTCTTTCATGACTTATGGCTTCTCATGTGACTGATAAGTCCTATTTTTGCCCTGCAGACCCTTCCGCATAAATGACAAGAGTGCTCCGTTGGTTCAGTACCACTGGGCCTTTTCTTGCGCCGCTCTCTTTTTTTGATAGCCTGCTGGACTCTGTCAGCTTCCCATGCTTTGCTGCCTCTGGCCCTTACCAGAGGCAGAGAGAGAGAGAGAGAGAGAGAGAGAGAGAGAGAGAGAGAGAGAGAGAGAGAGAGAGAGAGAGAGAGAGAGAGAGATAGATAGATAGATAGATAGATAGATAGATAGATAGATAGATAGATAGATAGATAGATAGATAGATAGATAGATAGATAGATAGATAGATGGATGGGTAGTTGGGTTGCTGGCTGGCTGGATGGATGGACAGACAGACAGACAGGCATTTAGACAGACAGAAAGCAGATAGATAGATAGATGGACAGATAGTTGCTAAGTGTCCAAAGAATTCAACACAGACAACTACTAGCTGAACAGTGAACACAACCCAGTGTTTTTTCTATTCGCCTTTGTAATTACACTACGGTCCCTTAACAACAGGCAAACTTGGAAACTTTCCCTGCTGCTAAACTGGACATTTCGAAATAGGTTTAGAATCCCTGGGCCCACTACGACTTTGTTAGGTTAAAATGCGACGACTGTTGATGTCAGCTTTGGCGGTCCGTGGGATTTTTGCCAAGATCATGGGGTGTTAGGGGTTATTCTGTGATCTTGGCATTTTCCATATATATATATATTTTACGGTCTTGTTTCTTTTTTTTTTTTTTGTGCTTTGGTGTATTTATCATTTCTTTGCTATAAAAGTCACAAAATTGTCCTTTTTCTCACAATGCCATGTGCGACCTAAGATAAGATCAGTGACCATAATTTTATAATTTTATGATCCCCTTTTCCAGGAAACTTATTGTCACAGCAGTAGTGTTACAACAGTAAATACAATATCAAAGACTTATAGGTCTTTAACGCATACCACACACACACACATTGCTCACACAACATTACCAGCATATAAGAACATTACTCACACACACACACACTGTCAGAACAATCCATTAGGAAAACTAACAACAGCATACTACATCAGAAAAAACACTACTACTTCGAATTGCAGATGGCAAAAAGGATCGTAGATATGGAATCAAGGTCCGACGTGGTATTTAAGATTTACGAGATTTCTGATTCCCTTTACATTGTCCCCAGATCCAGAGATTTGAAACTTCGTGCACTGTGCTTGAAGACACATTTCCAGTCGACACTGGTATTGGTTAGACAGTTATAATTGATGTCGTTAGATTGTTTTCTTTCTCCAGAGGTTCCTATCCTTGGGTGGTAAGACACCAGTTAAATCATGACAG